>LOEQ01014672.1:0-17432 GCA_001685075.1 Bramus lutescens | reverse complement strand
TGAAGTGTGTGAGTGCATTGCAGTGTGTGAGTATATGTGCAATGTGTGAATGTGTGTACATTATGTGAGTGTGTGCGCACTGTGTCAGTGTGTGTGCAGTGTGTGAGTGTGTGCATTCTGTGAGCGTGTTTGCAGTGTGTGACTGTATGTGAAATGTGTGAGTGTGTGTGCAAAGTATGAGTGTGTGTGTGCAGTGTGGTGTGACATTTGATCACACAGTGTGAAGATGCATCTGTCCTTCCTCACCTGCCTAAGGCATGTTCTGATTGGTTTAATAAAGGGCTGAACAGCCAATAATAGCTAGACAGGAGAGGATAAGTAGGACTTCCTAAGAAATAGAGGAACTGGAGGGAAGAATCTAAAAGGTGGTGATTTGCCAGCCAGGCACTGAGGAAATGGGACAGAGGGTAGATGGTACTGAGGAAAGGTAATGAGCCACGTGGTAGAATGTAGATTAATATAAATGGGTTAATTGAAGCTATAAGAGCTAGTTGAGAAAAGCCTAAGCTAAAAGTCAAACTTTCATAATTAACAAGTATCTGTGTCATTATTGGGGAGCTGGCAGATCAAAGAAAGCCTATTACAATGCTATGTGTGAGCATGTGTGCACATGGAGCCCAGAGGTCAACCTTTGGTGCCCAGAGCTCAGCCTTTGGTGTTGATCCTCAGGAGCCATCTACCTTGGGTTTTATGAGTTTGGGTTGGTTGCTCGCTTGCTTGTTTGGACATAGGGTCTTTGACTGGCTTAAAGCACCAAGGATTTGCCTGACGCCATCTCCTCTGCATTGGCATTGCAAGTGCTTGTGACATTCCTAGTTTATTACATGGGTGCTAGGAATCAAACTCCAGTCTTAGCTTGTACCACAAGCACTTTAATAGCTGGGCTTTCTGCCCCAGGTCTGTACTTTCAGATTTTACGGGAGATTTTTGGCCATATTTAGGGACTCACACTCACATCAGCATGCTAGACCACCCAAAGAAACAAAAAATCTTGTGCCAACTTCTAACCAACAAATGTATGCAATGATTTCTAAAGGAAAGCAGAACACTCAAGATGGGCAGCATCTGCTGCAGCTCAGATGATGCTGTAAAAAGGTTGTCAGTATAATCTTGCTGTTGTGTACAAAGATCAGATATCTTAGGTGACACCAATCATTTCATAAATTGGCTAGTGAAGAAGAAATAACCAGGTATAAGAGTATAAAACCTGATGCTTTTAGCTCTCAGGAGGTCAAGGATTTAGTCATCACACACAAAATACTTGCTGAAAGGAGAAAGTCATTTTACAATACACAGCAAAGCTCTCTAATTGAAAATGCCACTCAGACTCCTATCCATGCAACACAAAGCAGGAAACATGAAGTTCATGTTGCAATCTACTTTGTAACTACCGCTGTGATTAAACAAGGTAGAGACTCAAAAGAGTCACACAGAGGAAGTAGTGTTTCATTAGTTTCCTTTCTAAGTAAAAGCATCGTGAATACGTATCTAATTTCCACAGAAAACCTATCAATCATTCCTGAAATTCAGTCTCTACCTGTGAAGGATAGCAAAACCATCTCATCAAGTCATTTCAAAAGATAAAATATCTAAAAGATATAATTAGCAGTTATAAGTAGTTCCTAAATCTCTCACCATTAATTTTGGAGTATTTTTTATGTAAACTGCATAACCAGTCTTCCAACTTTCAGAGATTTCTTCAAACTCAAATTTAAATAGACAAATTATGTTTAAATCTTAGTGTTGTATAACAGAAAACTGCTAACATGGATAAAAATAATATTATTATAATGGTATTTTTAAATCAAATATTTGTCAGCTTAGGATTTTGGTAATAAACCACAATTATTCCTTTACATTCTAGTTTACTCTTCAACAAGACTCAGTTTCCAAAAGGAAAATCTAATTATACTAATACAAGAATTCTAGTGTGGCTGTCTAGAAAGGCCTGAGACAGCCACACTAGACATGACAGCAATGGGTTCCTCAGCAGCTCTGGGATAGTTAAGCTGAGCATGTAGGGAGAAGCTGTATTCTGTGAGTTATTTTATCAGCTTTCTATCAATTTCCCACTTCAATACCCTTTAAACTTGCATCCAGCCGCACTCCATTCTTTATAGTATTTCAATCTGGGAGGCAAATACCTTAATTAAAAACCTGGAGTGATCGAGAATTCTGGTTCCACTTCTACCACTGATGTAGCTCTTGGTCTGTCATTAATTAAAATAGGATAATAGCCTAATTTCGAGAACAAGTCACCATGTGCCCTCTGAGTCATCTTTAAATCTCTCCTCCACTTTCCATTGCTAGTGCCCAGAAAACATTCAGGGACCTGAATTTACCACATGTAGAACCGCTTCCACTAAGTGATTTCATATTAAATAGAATTCAGTAGAAAATGATCCTGAAACAACTTCTCTTCTTCCCACAAACTCTTCTTATTCCCTTTACAACACAGCTCTAATGGCCTCTGTGGAGCCTAGGAAAGTAATTTCTCCTAGTTTTGGCACCTGCAGTCATGTCGCCAGGGCCAAATGGCTAAGAACTGAGTTCTAGAAGACTATTGCCTCTGAATAGCTCCAAATCAATGGTTAAAGGTCCAGAGAAGAATCCTATCCAAGTGAAAGTCTAACAGGAAGAGAACTAAGACTCTAAAGACACTGAGGTTTGCTGGGATGGATGCCAAACAACATGGTAGCTATTGGGGGCAGAGGCAAGAGAAGGTTCTCTTCTGGGTTGATCAATATTGTAACCCATTTCGTAGAGAGGAAGTGTGATCAAATGATGATGCTAACAGCAAAAGAGTATGTCAGAGTTCTTGAGGAAATGAGGACGCGTTGCACAGTGAAGAGATAGTTCTCAAGTGGGGACAGAAATGCCTGGCGGTGGAAGAAGAGAGAGTAAAGGGGCAAGGTGATGGGGCCTCTTCAGACAGCTCTCAATGTCTCCTTGGGGTAAGAAGAAAAGCAAAATCAACTGAAAATGGGGGACAGGAAGGAGGGGGGAACCTGAAGAAATGAAACAATGTATCTCTTAGAAATCTCTGAGAGAATAGACAAAAGTCAATACGGAAACAAGGGCTTCTGTCAACTGAATTTCCCAGAACTACTGAAGATCCCCCTGCAAAAGACTGTCATGAAAATTAAGAGATCTGTCTACTGTGTTCATCTGCAATCATCAGTCACAAGCTCAGGAAACACATACTGAATGTTTATTGTGTGTCAAATGCTGGTTTAACCTTTTGATTTGATAAATGCTTTAAACCCACAATATCCCCCTGAGATAGGAGAAGAGTGAGGCATGCAGCAGCTAAGAAGCTTATCCATCACCAGATACCTGGTAGACGTTGGACCATATGAGAGCAGGTCCAGGGAACACACTCTTAATCACCAATCCTAGTGCATCTATGCAAATCACTCAGATTGACCTGGCAGAGACTTGGGCGTGGAAGGCAGAGGTGTTTACAAATAAAGGGACAATGTCATCTGAGCTTGACAAATAAAGCGAAGGCAGGAGCTGGAGGGTGGGGCAGATATTAATAGTAATCTAAGTCACAAGGCTGCAACTGCCCATGTGCTAAAAGCTGCTTGGAAGCAGTGAGCAGAAAATAACAGTTACTGACTGCATGTAAGAAATTGACAGTTTAAGGGTGGTACTCATTCATAATAACAAACTATGAGAATTAGCAACTATGGTTATGATGGGGGACAAAAATGTTATAGAAAAAGTCAGGGAACTGAAAAGAATTGGGTGCTAGATTATTTACATGAACCAGGGAATGTACAGAAAGAAAGGTGTTAGTGTTCACCAAAAGGGACAACTGATACAGCCATCAATAGATGACTTCAGCATTTGTGAGTACAGTCAGATGGCCACACTCCAAACAAGGGTCCCAACTCTGCCAAGATTACCATGAACTTTCTTGATGTCCCACACTCCGGGCCTCAGTAAGCCAGGGATATTGTTTGGATAAAGGGGTAAAAGACGATCCCAGTTCTATCTCCAGACCCGGAATGATTCAGATGCTAGGATCTTCAACTCTTCAATACTGTTCCATCATAAGTACAACTTTTGTCATTATGAGTCCCTATTTCAAAAGAGAACTTTTTGCTACTATTAGTCGGTTGATTTGAGTTGGTGATTATTTCCCAAGATTTGTCTGGCATTTTGAGAAAAATGATTTCTTCTGTGTAGTGAACTCTTTCCTGTCTTATTAAGTCCAATATCATGTAAAGCTTCTGTCAATTCTCTGTGCTCATGGTTTATGAAGGCCTGAAAGGGTCCAGGGGAAAACACACTTCACAAAATAATTTTGGGACTCAGGAACAGATTGATTCTTTCACATCACTCCCCAAGAAGGAAATCTCTCTCCAGGAAGTGCTCTCATCTACTGTTCTTCTATCCTACACGATATCTTTGCATCTCAAACTGAACTTTGACCTTAGGGACCCCATCATATCCCCACATGTATGCTCAGTAGCACTTGTGATCTCAGGAATATTTCCACAAACAACAACAATTACCTACATTTGTTCAATAGAGCTAAGTGGATAACTAGGTAGTTTAAAACAGAAACTGCCTAATTAAAATGTTATTTACTATTTTATTGAAAATGGTATTTTTTAAAAGAAACATGATGGCAGAATCTTATCCGGTGAAATTTTAAATTTTTACATTTGTTTATTTTGTGTGGAGGGGGTACGGATGTGTAAGTCAGAGAATAATTTCCAGAAGCTGACTCTCACCTTCTTCCATAAAGATCCGGCAATCAAATTCGGGTGCCAGGCTTGAAGGCAAGTTAACTTACCCACTAAACCATCTTGCCAAACACCAGTGCAAGTTTTTAAAGGTATCAGTTTCCTTTTCCTAAATATATTGGTGTATTTTAAACACAATAATAAAATAGTAAGGCATGGTAACTGCAGTTAATACCTATATACTTCACAACTACACTTAATAATTAAATATATGCTAAAATATATTTAAATGCACACTCATTAATATTAACTATAATATAGTCTAGAGATGTTATATTAATAACAAGAAAACTGTTTATATTATCATTATATTAAACTAAAAAAACTGAGCATTCTTCCATTAGGTTAAATTTTGCCAATGTTATTTAAATATGCCTTATAAATCGTAAACATTCTAGAAAATTATAAATATACTACCCGTGATTTAAATATTTACCTTGAGGAAGTATAAAATATCCGGAGCTCTTTCTGGGAGTAGAGTTTGATAAGCCTTTTGGGGCATTTGGAAGACCACACAAAAATAGATTTTGGACTTGCTGCCACATCATCTGGATATGTGTGTTTGATTTTTTCTGAAACTCAGTGACACTCCAGCCCGGAGCAGCCCAGAGCCTATACTCGGCAGATTTGGGAAGTCATCTTGAGCAAGGGCAGTGCTAATGGGAATGCTCCACGGGGTAACCTAAAGAGAAGAAGCTACAAGGGTGACTCTGGGTGGTGTCACACACCTTGCTTCCCTGGACAACATCCACCCAGCTTTGAGGAGGTTCCGCTGGCGGAGGGCGGAGCCTCTTAGGGAACCACCAGGGTCTCAAGAGGGCAGCTGCCGCTGAATGTCCTCTGCAGGCAGTAGAAGGCCTTCCCCCCTACTAAAAAGGTGGCTAAGAAATGCACTGTGAATATAGGGGGGTGACATCCGGAATTGGGAGCAGATGGAGACGCCTTGTGTTCCACTGATACCTGGCGTGGTCAGCAGAGAATGCCCTTTTTCTGGCATTCCACACATCCACAAGAAGTATGATGCACTGAAGAAAAGAATTACTTCAAAGCAAGAAAATAAAAAGAACGCTTGGGACCTCGGAATCCACAGATCAATCCCAGAACCCTTGTGGTGAATGCTCAGGTCCTTGTATAAAATAAAATGGCCAGGGTACTTGCATGGTCTACACACATGTTCCCAAATGCAATGTAAAGTGCTGTGTAAGAGAATCTGCACTAGAGAGCCACAGCCAAAACTCAGGCAGAGCTCAGAACCCAAATGCGATGGTTTGAATGCAATTGCCCTCATAAGCCTATATTTGTTAGAGTACATGTGGCTTTGTTGGAGGAAGTGTGTTAATGTGAAGGCAGGTTTTGAGGGTTCCTGTATGCTCAAGCTACGCCCAGTATCTCCGTTAGTTTCCTGTTACCTTCAAATCAAAGATGTAAAATTCTCAACTTCTTCTCCAGCACCGTGTCTGCCTGCACATCATTATGTGCCTCCGTGATGATAATGGATTGAACCTCTGACCTGCAAGCTACCCAATTAAATTTTTTCCTTTGTATAAGAGTTGCCTTGATCATAATACCTCTTCACAGCAATAGAAACTTAAGTAAGACTCCAAGGAAGAGTGGGAGGAAGGATTATAGGAGCCAGAGGGTTTGCGGACACCATGAGAACAAAGACCACAGAATCAACTAAGCAGGGCTCATGGGGACTCACAGAGAAGTGGCAATCACAGAGCCTAAACGGCTTTGACCTAGGTCTCTGCATATATGTGTGGCTGTGTAGTTTGGTGTTCTTGTGGGATTCCGAAGAGTGGGAGTGAAGAGTGTCTCTAACTCTTTTGCCTGCTCTTGGGACCCTTTATCTCCTATGGGATCATCTTGCCCAGTCTTGATATGAGGGTTTGTGTCTAGTCTTATTGTAATTTTAGTATGCCCTATTTGGTTGATCTTCCTGGGAGGCTTGCTCTTTTTTGAAGGGGAATGGGGGAATGGTATGGGGGAGAGAGGGGTAAGGAAAGACTGAGAGGCATGGAGGGAGAAGAAACTAAAGTGGGAATGTAATATATGAGAGAAGAATTAAAAATAAAGGGGAAAAAAGAGATGCGGCAATGTTGCTGAAGCAGCAGATTGCAGAGAACCAAGTATATTTAACATCTCCAAGACTTAAGCTTTCATCTCCTTGTCTGGAAACAAAACATTTAATACCAGAATGAACCTCAAAATTAGATGAAATCAATAAAAAATAAGTTATATTTGGTTTTGACATTTTTACCTAACATGATACAATTGGAATCTGAATCTCTGGGAGGTGCCATTCACTGCTGTTTCCAGCTTTTGTTATTAGAATCTGGTGTCTGTCAGGTTTTACCCAGACTCCAACCAATGGGAGCCAGAAGTGATCATACAAGAGATGTGGAGCAATGTCTGCTCTCCTGGATCTCCTATGTTTTCTACTTCCTGTGTGGATTTTTTAATTATTTTATTATTTTACATGTATGGTGGTTTGCCTTTATGTATGCCTGTGCATTGTGTGTGGAGTACTCTCAAGGCCAGAAGAGAGTTTTGGATCCCCTAGAATTCTTCCTATGTGGATTTTGTGTGTGTGTGTGTGTGTGTGTGTGTGTGTGTGTGTGTACATTGGTATTTTGCCTGTACAAATATCTGTGTGAGGCTATGGAATTCCATGGAACTGAAGTCACAGACAGTTGTGAGCTGCCATGTGAGTGCTGGGAATTGAACCCATGTCTTCTGGAGGAACAACCCGTGCTCTTAGCTGCTGAGCCGTCTTTCCAGACCCCTCCGGTGTGGATTTTGAATTGTTTTTACAAACGTCACTCTGACTTCTCTGTATACTTTTCTGCTAAGTGTAGCCATTATGCGGAATTGGAACTCCCGTGTATTTGTGTGGTAACTTTGGTTCCTGCGAAATGCCTAAAACCTCATCCTCAATTCCAGTTGCCCAGATCAGCACAGGAGACATCAGATGCGGTTGGAGGAGTATGCTACCCAACTAAAGCCAGTGAGTTGCTTTCCAAGAACCTGTTAATTTATTGATCTGCGATCCATCAGTTTTGTCTTCTAAGCATCCTGACATCAACCATGTCTACCTATTTGTTTGATGATTCTAATCACACTGATAGTACCATAGAATACTGACTTACAACACATGATTAGAGTTTTGTGTTTAGCCTGGTTTTTTGTTTGTTTGTTCCTGTACTTACAAAGGATTTCCAGTGGTCTGTTTGTTTTCACTCCTGAAGCTCTAGCACACAGTTCCAGACAGCAAAATGGGAGATGAGGTGCAGATCCCCAAATTGCAAAAGATACTAAGTGGTTCTCATAGACATTAACTGGAATTGAGACCTCATCAGGGATGTACTGCAATAGCTACACACTGACACTCATCTTCAAGGCTACGATGATGGGTATATGGTTCCTTTCTTCTCCTATCTTTCTATCATTTCTACCATTGTTGATTTACAAATTAATAAAACTGGATTAGAAGGAAAAATAATTAATTTGAGTAGGTTCTTGCCAGTATTGCTTGAAACAAATTTTCAAATGTTGTACTGACATGTTCTATCCCACAAAATAAGCACTGTGTCTATCCAAACTGTGATAATAGAAAATTTGTCATAGCAATCAATTATGAAAATTAATGGCTCAGGTTTTTTGAATCAAATATCAAAATACTAGATGCTGGAAAAGCTGACAATTCTTCCCAGCTGCATATCATAAAACTACAACTCAGAAAAATAATTTTCTGTGAGTTTACTGATTCTTAAAGTCACTGTCAAGTTTTGACATAAAATACTTCAGGTACCAAACTTAGAAAACAAATAGCCATTAAATGTCCAGAATGTCTCTTGCTGTAGATGTCTTAATAACAGAATAATGTTAATGTGTTTCTCTCTGCCTCCTTCTCAAAAAAAATTAGACAGTTCAAGGTGTGTTTATTCATTTTTGCAAATGTATTTCCCCATTCTGTCAAAAAGAGAAGCATAATTCAGCTGAAGTATATCAGAACTGAGCTTCCTTATGATGCATTGTGTGACAAGCTGTAAATAAAATGAACTTGTTATGAATACATTATGCGTGGGATATGTTCCCAGGGTTGCATATAAAGAGTATTTTAATGACGTACATTTTTCTAGGTAACCAAAAGCATGTTGCTATTTCAGTAACGCCTGAACTGAATATAAAACAATTTAAAAGTGTCCTACTACAAACTCAATAGGCCCAATTCCTGAAATATTGACATGCCAACACTGTAAGCTTGATTTGGGAAATTATTCTTTCAGGAAATTATGGCAGCAACTACAGACACTTTATCAAAAATACTTGATGTATTTAATACCCTATGAATTAAATTTCTATTTTAATGTCAGATTCTTTAAGTGGTGTCAGTCACCCCATGCTCTTTAGATATAAATCAACACACAATTATTATTTTACCAAGCTACATAAAATGATAATTTACTTTACATGATCAAATAATTAATCATATAAATGACTGGGAAGCAAGAAGCAGAGCCTCAAATTTTACAATTTAACATATCATATTTTAAAGCTGTATATTAACTTTATGTGAAGAATAATTCTGGTTTTACTAAAAAATAAAATATACTATTATATAGACTTGAAGAAATCCAAAACGCTGCTAACCGTGGTTATATTTTTGGAGAATGGATGCTGTTGATATTATTCTTTTTTCCTATTCTATATAATGTTATTTCATTTTTGTAACTTCTGAAGTATTTCATTAATATGTAGATAAAATGATAAGTCAAGAGTAATTGTAATACTATACTCCTTTAACATGGTAATAACAGTCAACTCTCCCTCAGGACATACACCTTACTTAGCCATAGGTTCTTGGTCCCAGTAGCAGTGCTAGGTATGAATACCACAATGTAGAGTGGGCCTTATGTCCAAGAAGAAAGTGATTAGTTACTCCCATGTCATTTGTACCACATGTGAGAATGTCTTGTAAGACCAGTACTTATTGTGGCTCTCAGGTTTCACATCTGGGAAAGACAGTTGATTACTTTTTGCTCAGTCAATGTGCACAGCCCCTTCCAGAACTATGAAAGCTTACCAGTAGGTATGAAGCTCCAAAATTAGTATCACCTTTATATTCCCACGTTCTTTGACTCAAATATGTGATATCTTCAGTTACAGGGTCTTGTAGTCAAGCTATGGATAACCAAGAGGGCTGGTAATAACTTGTAATATATGGGACTTAGTAAGACCTCCCTGAAAAACTCCGAAAGAACCCATTCCTGTCACTGGCTTTCATTTGTTTTAAAAATTCATCTCCATAAAATTATTTTATTAAATAAATATTGCTTGAGTACCTCCTGGGTGCCTGATATTATTATAGGTAAAAGGTGACCAGCAGGAAGTAGAATTAAGCACATCTAGGAAGCTGAAGAACTGGAGTTTGGAGGATCAAAAGTAAAGGTTTCTTAGTAAGATCTCAGAGGGAGCCTCAAATTTAGACTCAAGGCATTCATGGGACATGAACTTAAGACCACTGCAGAGCCTGGCAAAAAGGACTGTCATGATCAATTTAATCTTAAAGGGGTGTCAATTTAATCTTAAAGAGGTGTCTTGCAGGGAGCTGCTTGTTGGTTCCTGGCTGCTCAGCCCCAAAATAATCACATAGAAACTACATTATTTAAATCACTGCTTGGCCCATTGGCTGTAGCTTCTTATTGGCTAACTCTTACATCTTAATTTAACCCATTTCTAGTAATCTGTGTATCACCACGAAGCTGTGGCTTGCCGGGTAAAGTTCTGGCATCTGTCTCCAGCGGGGCTACATGGCTTCTCCCTGACTCTGCCTCCTTTCTCCCAGCATTCCATTTAGTTTCCCCCACCTACTTCTGTTTTACCCTGCTCTACTACAGGCTCAAAACAGTTCTTTATTAATCAATGGTAATCACAGTGTACAGAGGGGAATCCCTCATCACCTTCCCTTTTCTTTTAAATAAAAAGGAAAGTTTTAACTTTAACATAGTAAGATTACATGAGGCTAGATATAATGGGCCAGGCAGTGTTTAAATGAATACAGTTTCTGTGTTATTATTTCCAGGGCTAAGCTAGTCATGCAGGAGCCGGGCGGGACGAAAAGCAGGCCAGCTCACCTCATCACTACATGTGATCTTGAACCAATAGCTTACATGCTTGAGCCTGTTTTCTCAAGTATAAAATAGTACAACCACCAGAAATCACTGTAAACACTGAAGAGTTCATTTTATACAGAAAACACACAGCAAGCATTCAGTGAATATTGGCTACTATCAATATCTCAATATTACACTTTAGATGTGTCTTTCTTGTGTTTCCTGGGTAACATTGAGACCTATCTATATTTTCTCCTATCATCTTCTGATAGTCATAAAATTTTCATAAATTTATTACCTGTATGTATTGTATATAGTTATTGTACTTATTATATATAGTTTTATGTTAGTTATAGTCTTCCTTTTTATTTTAGACAAAAGGGGAAATATAGTGATATTTTATTTGTGCTTTAATAAATAAAGCTTGCCTGATGATCAGAGTGCCAAGCTAGCCACACTAGTCAGCCATACAGTCCAAGTAGTGGTGGCCCATACCTTTAATCCCAGCAGTCACATTAGTTAGCCATAGTGGCCAGGCAATGATGGTGCATGCCTTTAATACCAATAATAGAGAAGAATATAAGGCAGGGTAAGACAGGAACTTGCTCTCTTTTCAGTTTGAAAATTTCATAGAGGTAAGAGCTCTCTAGGAGCTGGCTGCTTCTCTGATCTTTCAGCTTGAACTCCAATAGATGTCTCTGGATTTTTATTAGTCATGTCACATTGCATACTATGTGAAGATGTATTGCTGTGACAATTATAATCAAAAGCTGACCAGCCAGTAACTAGGAAGGAGGTATAGGTGGTACTTCCAGGCAGAGAGAGGAAGGAGGAGGAGGTAATCAAGGCACAGAGAAAACACCAATGAAACATGGAGGGAGTCAGATATAAAGAGTGAAAGAACGGTTGAAAAACTATGGTAAAACATAGATTAATAAAAACAGATTAATTTAAGTTCTAAGAGCCAGTGGGACAAGCCTAACCTAAGGCTGAGGTTTCATAATTAATAATAAGTCTTCATGTCATTATTTGTGAGCTGGCAGCCCAAAAGGAAAACCTGCCTACAAGAGGTTACACAGCTTTTGAATGACATAATGGAATGCTTACAAGTATGGAGGCTGTAAAGTTCTCAGTCCAGTCACCATCAGTCTCTGCTCTGGTGAGAATCCACTCTGCACAGACAGGGACTTCTGTGCTCTAACACAGCAGAAAGAACTAACAGCCTCCTTGAAGCCACCTGAATACAGATTCCAATCTCCCTTGAGGGTGGGCCCTCACAATCCAATCATATCTTCAACCAGACCAAACCTGGCCATAATACCATCACCTTGGAGTTTCAATATCAGAATTTAGGGAGACACCAACATTCAGAGAAGAGCAACCGTGGTGCTTGGAGTCCCTAGGTCCTGTGATTATGCACTTACAAAGCTAAGAAATCTTGCAGAGATGATTAAGGTCAAGGACCTTCGGTGTGGTGGGGAGAACACTTAATTAAGCAACAGTTCTGTCTAATCTCTGCATGGTCTTGAAAAGAAAAGAAACTTTCTAGTTGTTATAAGAAGGGCAGAGGAAAGGCAGTATAAAAAAGGTTTTATTGAGTTTTGTTGTTGTTATTATTATTGTTTGCTTATTTGCCAGCTTTGACAACAGATAAAGGAAGCCACAAGTCAGGTGGAAGGGAATTCCTGGAGATGACCAGCTAAGATGCCAAGAGTCATCCTAAATGTTACAGGCCTATTGTATAGTCTGGTGACCCAACCGGCACAAACAGGAGCATATTTAAATGCCACCTCACAAACAACCTCTCTCATCCCTCTTCTCCCCTCATGAACTGAGACCAGAGACTCAAAGGAACCCTTCCTTCCTTATCGGCATTAACTATTCTGTCACAGCAGTCACAGCAAGAAAAAAGCCCAAATAAAATCCCACACCCGAGGAATTTATTTGTCCAAGAATAATCAAAATAATTGCTTAGGCGAAGTTTTGTTTGTAACGTTCATAGCATCTTTACTAATAATAGCTGGGGTAGAAAATACCTAAATGTCCGTTAACAAATGAACACACAGTGTTCATGGTTTGTCCGCACAGTAGCATGTTCCTCTGCAATGGGAAGCAATAACTCAATTAATTGGAGGACTCTTAGAATCACACTGCTGAACAAAGGAAGTCAGACACAGAAGATGTCCAGCAGCATGAAATGCCACGCAACAACAGTCTCCACTGAGGGAAAGCAGATCAGTGGCTACTTGGGAAATGCCAATGATCACTAACTAAGATGAAGAACAAGGGAGTGTTTTACAGAAGGGTTGTGCTGTGTTTTCATTGTGTTGGTGTTCCCTGGAGTACACATTTGTCAACATTCATTGAACTACACAGTTAACATACCGTTAAATTGTATAAACGGTAATAAAAAGAAGAATGCTAAAGTTTATGAGTAAATAAAAGAATGGGATGTGAGAAGGTGGGACATTTTTATTTATTAATAGGTCCAATTCAATTTGCTCCATCGATTTCCATAAACACACAATTCATCTTCTCCATCTGAAAAATTCATTTCAATGAGCCTCACTTCCTCAGTCATCACTATCACACACACACACACACACACACACACATACAGAGAGAGAGAGAGAGAGTCATACAAACACATACACAAAAATGCACACATACACACAAATAAAATTTACAGCTGTCTAGCTCCTATAAGGATAGATGTTGAGGAACACAAGAAAAGGTGAGAGTATATTTGCTCAGTGATCATTACAGTAATTAAAAATGAGAGAGTTAGCCGGTGGTGGTGACAGACCTTTAATCCTAGCACTAGGGAGGCAGAGGCAGACAGATCTCTGTGAGTTGGAAGCCAGTATGGTCTGTGAAGCAAGTTCCAGGACAGTCAGAGCTGTTATGCAGAGAAACCCTGTTTCTAAAAGGGGGGGTGTCATGGGATGGGAAACAATTAATGAAATTAGAGGTTAAGTCAGCCACTCTCAAGAGCTGCGATATATTGTTTCTCAAAAATGGCCCTGAAATTTTCACTGGCCCCCAAATCTTAATGTCTACTTAGATTATTGGAGTCCTCAGGTTGAATGTACTAGTATGTGAAAAGTGATGGAAAAATGGAATAAAGATGTATTTACTCCTCAAAACTTCTTAAAATATAAACTAAGCCTCAAATGGTCGAAATTACTTGTCTAAGTCCCCACACCAGTCAAGAGTGTTGCTGGTATTCTCATGCACAATAAAAACATTTCAATGATGATATTTGCATGACAGCAACTTTGCAGTTGAGGTTGACTTGGGGAGCTAGAAAACTAAATCTATACACCCCATTCTTGGCACTCTTCCATTAACAAGGAGCAGGAAAACAAGGGCATCATGACATTCCTGGCAAGGAACAGCTGTCAGGTCTGACTGCAGCTTAGAAAGGTCAAGAAGAGATTGATCATGCCATATCCCATGGAGGGACGTAGCTGAGAAATACATTACTTCCTGGAGAATGGGATTCATGTACCACCTTTTAAGCCTCCTGTCATGTATCTACCAGACCAAGATAAGAATAAGTAAATCACTTAGTCCTTGGTCATAAGGGATTAACTTCTTGGCCTTGGGAGACCATGGCATTAAGACTGTACAATGAAGAGCAATGGTGGCCTGTGTCTCTGAAGTCACACTGTTTACTAAGAGGGCTCTGAACTTCTAAGTGAAATACTGATGGGTGGAGTCAGATAACCCCACTGCGAGATCTACAGAGGGAGGACCCATAACAGATGCTAGCACTAGGGTCAGAATACAAACTGTCTGCCCTGTTTTAAGGCAGACAAGCAAAAAATGGAAGTCATTGACATCAGTCACTTTTAAATCCTAGTTTTAAAAAATGGAACTGTGCAATGCCACTAAAAAATAAGTAACATTGACATTGAACCTGGAAGACAGCCAACATGACAATGACCTGAAAGGCAATATTTTACATGAAGGAACAAAGTTACTATTATAAATGCTGATACCACTTATATATAATTGCACCTTTTCTGCAGCTTTCATCAGTAATTGTTAATATATTTGTTTTCACATAAGTAATTTAAATTCTTGTGGTAATTATACAATATAGCATACACACACAAAGATGTACATTTTAACTTTTTAATCTAGTACACAAAAGTACTCCTTTTGTTAATTTTGTATGGGGTAATTAATTGGAATTGAGACCAGTTTAGGTTATCTTCCAGTTTTCAGAAACGTTGCCAGGGCAATCAACAAGGACTTGTTTTACACAGCAGGAAATACAATGTTATTCTAGACAGAGGTGGAAGAATACCAAGGCACAAAGGCCTAGGTCAGGGACAGCAGCCAGGAACTGTTTCTCACCTAACATCTTGTTGAAGCAGGATCTTCCTGTACTAACTACCAAGATAACAACAGGACCTGGACCTTCTTTCTGGAAGTTTCTCCTGTCTCCCTCTCATCTTTTGTAGGATTGCTACAGTCCTTCATACATATAATGCCTGCCACCACATCTGGGTATTTTTTTCTTACGTTTATTTTTTCCATTGGTTCTAGATCAAACTCAGATGTCATGTTTAATCAGCAAGTACTTTTATACACTGAACCGCCCTCCACTCCTCTGATATTATGTTTATGTCAAGTAGTGTAAACAATTATTTATGTACCTTATAAAGTCAAGTCCCATAATTTGAGTATTTTTAATTAAAAATATTAATATATGATGTTAGAAGGATAATACTTTATAAATCTTCTGTTTAGATTATCTTTCATCCAAGATTTGGTGATATTGTTATTATATTTGATGAATATACATGACCTGAATTACATTATATAATGATGAGGAAATAGACTTAAAAACTAAATTTGGGGACAGAAAAAAATGACTAAGTGGATAAAGTTGTTTGCCACTAAACCTGAAATCATGACATCAATACCCAGAATCCACACAGTGGAAGGAGAGACCCAACTCCTGCAAACTGTCCTATAAAATGCAACCAAGCCCTGATATGTTCATGTGCACTTGTACATACACACAACTAAATAAATAATTTTTAAAATTGCATTTGTTATTTATTGGGGGGGGACATCTTAGAGGAGTCAGTTCTCATACTTTGTGAGCCTCAGTGATGGAGTCCAGATCATCAGACTTAACAGCAAATGTCTTAACCAGACGGGTCATCTCGCTGTTCCCACCTTTATTATTTAATCAGCATTAAACATGCACAGGATGCATATCATAGACAATCTGCTAAGAGATTACAAAGATGACAGCCGAGCAGACACAACTAAATGTTTGCATGTTCTCAAGAAAAACACTGCTCAAATCGAGAAGCAATATCTGCCACACACACTCCTCTGTTTGCCTCTGACCCCTGCACGTCAGTGTGCCCACATACATAAGAACAAAATAAATACATAAATAAATGCATTTAAGAATAATAAAAGTGTTTTCTTTATTATATTGATGGGGTATTTCTAGGTTGGGAGAAAATATAGTTACCTTAAAATTTTGTAGTGAATTCATCCTAAATTTACCTGGTGACCACAGTGACTATCTGTGTTCACCAGCTGGCTTTATCCAGAGCAAAAACAAACTTCTTGCATCTCTCTGGCAGGAGGCAGTTTTGCTGCTTAAAGCAAAGCACCCTCAAAATTAGGCTCTTTACTTCCACAAGGGAAACAGAGATGTTGTTTCCCTAAAGGTCTGTGAAAATATGGCTGCCAACTCTTGGAGAAAGACAGTTCTGTATTATAAAGTTGACAAGACTCCATGTAGTCCCGAAAGGATTGTGTTCATTTCCAAGACTGAGGAAGAACAGAGTTTGATCAAATAAACACTCAAAAAAGAAAAAAAAAGAATGGATAGAAGACTCTTCCATTTATTTTTAATAGAATTAAAACTTTTATTTTTATTTGTATTTGTCCTTTTAATATATATGCAAATATATATAATTTCTAATTTCTATTAATAAGCAGATATTTGATGATTGGATACTGTCATGTACAATTATAACCCTACCTTCTTAGTATAATCACTTAACACCATGAGCTCTGGGTCAACCTATGCAACATAGATCATACCAAAACCCAAACAAACAAAATGCAGTGGTTATAACACACACACCAAACACACACACACACACACACACACACACACATGTTCATGTGTGTGCATAGGTGTATATAAACATATTTATATTTATATTAGTTTATGTCTGAAATATACCTCAAAAGTCTTGGCCAAAAGTTAGTGGTGTTATTGACTCTTCCAAATGTTAAGAAATAGGGTCTAGTGGAAGGAAGTGAGACCATTAGGGTCATGCCCTTGAAGGGAAGATTGAAACTCTAAAACCCTGGTCTCTATCTCTCCTTCCCCTCCCCCCACTTCTTTCCCAGCCACCCTCTCCACCATGCCCTCCTGACCATGGTGAACTGCCTCAACACAGGTCAGGAAATGAGAGTCAAGTGACACAGACTGAAACAATCTTTCTAGAGAAAGATGGGTATGTAGATAGATGATAGATAGATAGATAGATAGATAGATAGATAGATAGAT
>LOEQ01014671.1:0-17434 GCA_001685075.1 Bramus lutescens | reverse complement strand
TGGAAAGTGAACTAAAAGAAAAACACGTAGTTATCCTTCTAGATATTGGAAGTTGACACGATTACCAGGCAAAAGTTAGGAGCTTGGGTGTGGGGGTGGGGTGGGGGTAAGGGTAGATGGGGAGGATGGGGAGAGCTTGGGGGATTGGGACGGTTGGGATGGAGGAATGGTAGATATGGGAGCAGGGAATTAGATATCTTAATTAAGGGGGCCATTTTAGGGTTGGCAAGAGTCTTGACTCAAGATAGGATCCTAGGTGTCCAAGGAGATGTCCCCAGCTTGTTCCTTGGACAGCTGAGAAGATGGTGCCTCATCTGGCCCCATCCTATAGCCACACTGATGAATATATTGCATATCACTATAGAACCTTCATCTGGTGATGGATGGAGACAGAGACAGAGATCCACATTGGAGCACTGGACTGAGCTCCCAATGTCCAAATGAGGATCAGAAGGAGGGAGACCATGAGCAGGGAATTCAGAACCATGTGGGATGTGTCCACCCACTGAGACATTCGGGCTGATTTAATGGGAGCTCATCAAGGCTAGCCTTATAGAACTTGTTCTGTTTCATAAAAGTCCAGCAAATAAATGTTAAACAACACAGAAAGCTAATTGTTATAAAATAAAGTCTCAAGATGCCACAGTGTTGTGAGTTCTGAATTGATAAAGTTATGTCTGAAATATTGATCACTGTTTAATTCACAAGTAAAATAGACTTCTGACGTCTCAGTGATAGCCTCTCTTACACGTATTTAGAATTCATCAATATGACTAAAATTCCTATACTATGATGACAAGAAAGTGAAGAGATTCTGAACAAGGTGCGATGAGGCATGAGAGCACTCTGAGAAGTGAACACACTCTGAAATGAATGTGGTGGATTTATCAATTGGAAAAGTAGATGGAGCCGTACAGTTAGCAGTTATGAAGGTATCCAGGATTGAGGTTGTCTGAGAACAGGAATGAGAAACCCCCACACAGGGGAAACATGTGTTGAAGGTAAAGACAGAAGCCATGAAATATAATTTTAAAAGACAAAAGAAAAATAGGACAACAATTCAAGATGTATCACAAAATTTTAAATAGGAGAGAGTAGGATATATACAACAACTATTGGCTTATTATAACTATCAAGAGAATATTTGTGCAGATTTAGTAATTGGGGGCTTTCATTATATCCTGATTGGTAGGTTAATTCTAAAACATATATTCCTTTATTTTACTTAGCCTAAGGTAAGCTACAGGAAGACCCAGTGTCAATTCATTTCATGTATGATGGGCAGATAGCTTGAAAAATCTGCATGACTGGGATATAATAGTAGGCATTGTGATATAGTTAAGTCAGACGAGAGACCAAAGGTAGAGCACAGGACCTTCTTATAGAATGATTCCTTTAGAGAGCTAGGACTCACAGTCCTTGTGTACAGATTGACAGGGATATGAGTGGCAGCTCCTTTTAATTAATAGGATTTGAATGCTATTCTTTAGTTTTATTCAGTTTTTAAGTTTGTTTTCACTACTACAATGGGTTTTATAAAGAAAGTATAACTGTGGGGTTGAATAATCAAATTTGTCACTGGAAAAGATATTCTTGTACATTAGAAAAGAGTGAATAAGAAATTCTGATTCTCTCACTTTGAAAAGCTTGCTTATTCTCCAAGCATGGTGGCTTATTCTGTTTTCATAAGTCAAATTGTGCTGTTTTCATAAGCCAAAACATTTCAATAGCTTCCAAAACAAGCACATACTGTAATTATATAGAGATTGGATTGTAAATGTCAATGGGTTCCATTTTAAGCTTAGAATATTAATCTGTAAGTCATTTAGACAATTCTACTGCAGACCCCCTTCCTGGTTTTACAACCAAAGAAATACATGCAGGAAATATTAGTGACCTCCACCTTTCAGTTGAATCTCTAACTGCTGCTTTCTCAGCAAGGGGCTATGTAGAGCTGGCCTGTTTGATTTTGGACTATGTTCCATCCATTGTGTTATTCTGAGGAATCCCCCACTGGTTGTATCACATGCAATTGTTCAAAAAATATTTTGGGACCCTTTGTTATCTTCTGTGGGAGGAACATCTACTGCATGTCCACCTTGAGGTCCTGCAGATGAAGCTCTACTTTTAAGAGAAATAATTGACTAAATGGAAACAACAGCAGTTATTTAGAGCACTGGTTACTCAAAGCCATGAGTAAGAAGAAATGGTGAACACTGGGCCTAAGTTCCTTTTTTGTTTAGGTTGACATTTCAAAGAAATTGAAGTCTCTAAAAATAATATGCTGACAGTCTTATATTTGCTTGCAGTAATGATCTCACTGAAAAGCGATTTAATTTGCTACGCAGAACTCTTCAGCGTACTCACAAATGAGCTCTTTTGGGTTATCAATTTCCTGGTGAAATAATTACAGTAACAGCTTAACAGTCTTTTCTTATCCTTCTTTTAGGAGAAGTAAGCATGTTTTATTGAAGTCATGTGCACAGCTGCAAACTGAATGGCAATATTTCTCTCACATCTGTGAAGGCTGATTTTCCTGACCTTTGCTTCAGCACAATTGAGTTAAACACTCAGGAGACTGTGTTACTATATTTAAGACAATCTGCATAATGAGTTTTAGTCAGCTGAGTAAGATGTGGCTCCTGCTCAGTAGGTGCTTGGAACTCAGTGATGGGGCAGATTTATATGTAAACACTTCCCTATGAGCTACCAGAGCCCTGTGTAGAATTCTACCTTTGTCTGGAACATTTGCTTCAAGCAGCCAATATACGACAGCTTCAATAATGATGTGTAGTTTCAATGAACTTTGGTATTATGCTGATTCTGTATTTCAGTTTGCAATCATTACTCTTATACCTGAGCCTAAATTTTGCTTTTCATGTGAGTTTATTATAAGGCTCCTCTTGGGTTGATGCCCCCTTTTTTCCCATAGCAATCTTGCTATAATGGCTCACCAAAGGTATATCATCAAAAAAAATCCCCTATAATATTACAAGAAAATACTATTCTTTATTTTTCCCTTCAGTTTTGTAGCCCTTTTGGTAAAGACTGGATTGTCTAGTCATTTTGTGAATTACATGGAGTGGTGGCAACTTGGGAATGGCAATGATCCTTCATATTTTCTGGCTTTTTGTGGTTAACTATCTCTGTTCTTAACTTGAAATTCCATGCTGAATAAAATAAAAGGTCTACAAACACTCTTTAAATGCCTTGTTCAGAGATAGTTGACTGGAAACAGTTTAATTGCTGGACTTATTTTTTTTTGATGCGTAGAGGACCTCCTGTCTTAGACTACTTCCATCCATCAAGTGCTATGAAACATTAAACCTTAGAATAGCACTGTGTTAGACTATAGATAATCCATTGTGCTCCATAATTTGAAACATACATGGGTTCCCTTTGAACTAAGCATGCAGGTTAGGAAATTAGTAGCCGGTCATGGTGGGGGCAGTTTCAAGGCAGGGGACAGATAATGCAGTAGTATATAATCTATGGGGGACTAATGAGACAGGATGAATGAGCATGGGAGAGCAGGTACGAGGCGAGATCACTGAGAAAGATAACTGACATACCAAAAACCTGCAGAAAAAGTCGTATCGCAACTTATACTAGTGTAAAAAAAGTGCCAAAATATAAACACATATATATTTTAATTTTTTGTTCTTTTTTATTACTTTACAAATAATACCAATCAAAATTGTCACTTCTTCCCACTTCCCTCTCGCTGCCCCACTCACACTTCTCAGAGTTAGTGTATGATTACAAAGGGACTATTATCTGGGAACAACAGCACAGTTATTCATGTGAACTCTCCATGATTGAGACAACATGTACAAAACTTAGGCAAGCTTAAGCTGGATAAAATCTCAGTATGGAGGATGTAGGGATACAGTCTCGGCCTTCACTAAGGAGATAGTGATAATTGATTGCTGCTAGGAGTGGCATAGAGAATGCAGAGTTGGATAGATAAGAAGAAGGTAGGGTCTTGGAAAAAATGGGAGTGTGATTGACTAAAGTGCATTGTACCAAATTCTCAAAGAATTAATAAAGAAAAAGAGGAAAAGAAAACACTAAATGATCATTTTAAATGTCAAGGCAATGTTAGTATATGCCCTATGATGTGACACATTCAAGTAAAATTATGCTTGCTCTAGTGAAAAAAATATAAAGAAATGAAAAGAGGAAATAAAACTTTGGTGATGAAAATTGCCACAATAATTGTATAAAATAGTCCTGTATGTTCTAAAGCACAGCACTAAAAGCCAGATAACAAGAAATATGAAATATTAATTACAAAGGTAAAATATTCTCTTCCTTACTCTATATTAAAATTATATATAGAATATTAGATATGGGACAGTGATCATTGACTTTTTTCAATGATTTTTGCAAATATGGCAACATTTTTCACATAACTATTTCCTTGAGAACAAGTTAAGACTTCTGCTATTATATAAATTTCATTTTGAATATCATGTCTTGTAATTATCTATCATTTTAAAGTGTATTCTGAAAGGCGAAAATGTTAGATCCCATTCTGGAAAAGTCAAAAAAAAATCCAAGTTTAAGAGAAGATCTGGAGGAACTTGGGAGAAGAAAAGAATACAATAAGAATATATTTGAATTTGAAACTGGTTTTAAATAATGAGGTGATAATAATAAAAATTCATCCCTTACCAAAAAAAAAAGAAATGATAAGAAATACAAAGAAATTTGCAGAGCAGTTTAATTGAAGATACATTCATTACATGTGGGTGTCATGAAGACATAACCAATGATTTATTGATACATGACTGTTTGCCAAATGCCCATAGAGATTAATGTTTCTGTATGTTGGAATTTTAAGTACAGAGATTGTGTCAAAATAGCATTTTGAGAATTCCTTGGTAAATCAATCTCACTTATCTGTCTCACCAAATGCCATAAATTATTCAATAAAACTTCAACTAAGGAAAGAGGGGAGTGAAGAGATAGAGAATCTATGCCCAGAAAGAACCAAAATAAATTTAATTCCAGCAAATATAAACTTGGGAGAGTTTGTCGGATGCCATCAGTGAGAAGTGGGCATTTATTTCATTAAGAAGTGATGTTATTCATATTTGGGCAGTGATGGCACATACCTTTAATCCCAGAACTCAGGAGATAGAGGCATGTGGATCTCTGTGAGTTAAGGCAAGTTTGGTGTACAAGACCTAGTTTCAGGACAGGCTCCAAAGTTACAGAGAAACCTTATCTTAAAAATCAAAAAAGAGAAAAGAAAGGGGAAAAAGTAATTTTATGATATACAACCTCATATAAAGAAGATTCCTCATTATTAAGCTGATTTCATTTTAGAGATGTAGGGATAGTTCAACAAATGTAAACAATAAGTATTATTCATTATATAAATATATTGAAAGAGAAAACTTACATGATCATTTTATTATATCCAGAAAAAATAAATAAATGTAACATCACTTCATGATTAAAATAAAATGAAGAGGCTAGGAATAGAGGGTGCATGCTTGAACATAAAAAGGCTATAAATGACAAATGTATATCCAACATAATGAAGAAAACCTCAGAATGTTCTCACTAAGATCAGGAAAAGGCAAGGGTATTGACTTTCTCCAATCCTATTCAGTATAGTTCTTTGACTCTCAGCTAGAGCAATAAGACAAGAGAAAGAAATAAAAGGGATACAAATTAGAAACTAAGTTGAGGTATCTTTTGCAGCAATTTTTAAAAATAGGCTCCATAAAGACTCAAAAACCTCTTAGGAGTGGTGATTAATTTTTAAAAAGTGATATGTTACAAAGTTGACAGCATTATTAATCTTCTGCTTATTAACCAATGACAAAAAGAATGAAAACTATCTCAAGCAAATGATCCCGTTTTCTATTACTGCTCTGACACATACAAAACCCCTGGGACTAAAACAACCCAATGAAATGAAAAACCTCTAAAATGAAATTTTAAGACACCGAAGAAATTAATAAGACACTAGAAGATGGAGAGTTATACCATACTCATATATCAGAAGAATTGATACTGTGAAAATAACCACCCCATGGGAAGCTATCTATAGAATCAGCATAATTCTTATCTAAATTCCAATTTATATCTAGAATGCCTGCTATTCAAATTCATTAATTTATATGAAGACAAAGGTTATTCAAAGAAATCCTGATCAAAAAGAGCACTGCTGGAAGTATTACCATACTTGATTTCACATTATACCAGTGAGTCAAAGTAATAACAATGGAACAAAATGGCATATAAACAAACACATTGATCAAAGGAAAAGAATCAATACACCAGATACATGTTCACACAGTTGCAGCTGTATGATTTTTTGACAAAGATGCTAAATACACATTGGGGGAAAACACAAAGCATCTTCAACAAACGACGCTGGGAAGACTGGATTTCAACATGAAGAAAAATAGGTAGAACCTTATATCTCAGTGTGCAAATAACAAGTTCAAATGGACCAATGACTTCAAAAATATTGTGAAAGTACCACAGGAGAAAGGAGGAGTACAATTGATTTTATAAGCACAGCTAAGGACTTTCTGAATAACTCAAATAGCAAAGGAAATAAGATCAACAACCCTAGTAGATTTCTTGGGGTCACTTATGTATACTATCATATCACCTGCAAATAGCGAAAGTTTGACTCTTCCGTTCTAATTTGTAGCCCTTGGCCTCTTTTTATTGTCTTATTGCTCTAACTAGAATTTCAAGAAATATATTGAACAGATATGGAGACGGTGGACAACCCTGTCTTGTTTCTGATTTTAGTGGAATTGCTTTGAGTTTCTCTTAATTTAATTCAAAGTTGGCTGTCAGCTTGCTATATATTACTTTTATTATTTTTAGATACATTCCTTGTATGCCTGACCTCTCCAAGAGCTTTATCATGAAGGGATATTAAATTTTGTAAAATTCTTTTTCAGAAACTAATGACATAGTCATATGGTTTTTCTTTCAGTTTATTTATATAGTGGATTACATTGATAGATTTTCATATGTTGAATAAACCTGAATCTCTGGGATAAGGCCAGCTAGATCATGGTGAATGATTTTTCATGTGTTCTTTTTCCAATTCAATTCAATTTCAATTCAATTGCCAGTATTTTATTAAGTATTTTTCCATCAATGTTCATGAGAGAGATTGGTCTGTAATTCTCTTTCTTGGTTGAGTATTTGTGTAGTTTCAGTATCAGGGTAACTAGCCTTATAAAAAGAGTTTGGCAATGTTCCTTCTGCATCTAGTATGTGGAACAATTTGAGGAGTATAGGCATTAGCTGTTCTCTGAAGTTCTCGTGGAATTCTGCACTAAAACCATAAGGCCCTCAACTTATTTTAGATGGGAAACTTTTAAAGACAGCTTCTATTTCTTTGTAGGTTGTAGGTCTATTTAAATTGTTCACCTGGTCTTGATTTAATTTTGGTGTGTGATACCTATCCAGAAAAATGCCCATTTCTGTTACGTTTTCCAATTTTATGAAGTACAGGTTTTTGTCATATGATCTAATGGTTCTCTAGATTTCTTCAGTGTCTGTTGTTATGTCCCTCTTTTCATCTCTTATTTTGTTAATTTGGTTGTACTCTCTCTGCCGATTGATTATTTTGGATAAAGATTTGTCTATCTTGTTGAATTTCTCAAAGAACTAGCTTTTTTCTTTCATTGATTCTTTGAATTGTTTTCTTTATTTCTATTTTACTGATTTGGGCCCTCAGTTTGATTATTTCCTGTTGTCTATTCCTCCTCAGTGAGTCTGCTTCTTTTTATTCTAGAGCTTTCAGGTATTATATCAAATTCCTAGTATGATATTTTCCACTTTCTTTATGTAGGCACTTAGTGCTATGAACTTTCCTCATATCACTGTTTTCCTAGTGTCCCATAGGTTTGGGTACACTGTGCCTTCATTTTTGGAGAGTTCTAGGAAGTCTTTAATTTCTTTCTATATATTTTCTTGACCCAGGGGTGATTCAATTAAGCACTGTTTAGTTTTCATGAGTTTGTAGACTTTCTGCAATTAGTGTTGTTGAATTCTAACTTTGAACCATGGTAATCCAGTAAGATACAGGAGATTATCCTTTTTTTGTATTTGTTGAGGTTTGCTTTGTTACCAAGAATTTGGTCAATTTTAGAGAATGTTCCATGAGGTGCCAAGAAGAAGGTATGTTCTTTTATGTTGGGGTGAAATGTTCTATAGATATCTGTTAAATCTATTTATAAAGCCATGACTTCTGTTTGTTCTCTTATTTCTCTATTAAGTTTCTCTGTGGTTGACCACATCTGGGGACAGTGGGATGTTGAAGTCTCCTACTATAAGTGTTTTGGTTTTGATGTGCAATTTAAGCTTTAGTAATGTTTCTTTTTATGTTAGTGCTCTTTTATTTAGGGCATAAATGTTCAGCATTGAGACCTCATTTTGATGGATTTTTTCCTGTGATGAGTATGTAGTGTCCTTTTCCATCTCTTCCTTTCTTGATTTTCATTTGAAGTCTATTTTGTAAGATTTTAGGATAGTTACACCCACTTGTTTCATTTGATTGAAAAATCTTTTTCCGTCCTGTAATCTGAGGTAATGTCTGTCTTAGAGGTTGAGGTGGATTTCTTGTATACAGCGGAAGGATAGATCCTGCTTTTGTATCCATTCTGTTAGCCTGTGTCTTTTTATAGGTAAATTCAGTCCATTGATTTAAAAGATAGTAAGGATCAGTGATTGTTAATTCCTGTTTTTGTTTTGTTTTGTTTTGGTTTGGTTTTTGGTGGTAGTATTTGTGTATTTCCCATCCTTGGGGTTTTTAGGTGTGAGGTTATCTGTTGGCTGTAACTTTTTTGGGTTCAGTTAGCTTTCTTGGGTTGGATTTTTCCTTCTAGCACTTTTTATAAGGCTGGGTTTTGAATAGGTATTGATTAAATTTAGTTTTGTCATGGAATGCATTGTTTTCTCTATTGATGGTGATTTAAAGCTTTGCTAAGTATAGTAGTATATGCTTGCATCTGTGATCTCTTAGTGTCTGCAGCACATCTGTCCAGGACCTTCTGGCTTTCATTGTTTCCTTTGAGAAGTTAGGTGTAATACTGTTAGGTCTGCCTTTATATGTTACTTGGCCTTTTTCCTTCCCAGCTCCTAATATCCTTCTTTTATTCTGTATGTGTTGTGTTTTGATTGTTATATGGTGAGGAGACATTGTTTTCTTTTGGTTCAGCCTATTTGTTATTCTGTAAACTTCTTGTACCTTCATAGGCATATCCTTTTTTTGCATTGGGAAAGTTTTCTTCTAGGATTTTATTGAATATATTTTCTGTGCCTTTTGAACTGGAGTTTTTCCTCCTTCTTCTATTTATGTTGTTCTTAGGTTTGATCTTTTCTCAATGTCCTAGATTTCCTGGATGTTTTGAGTTAAGAATTTGTTGTATTTATCATTTTCCTTAATTGATGAATCTATTTCTTCTGTAGTATCTTCAGCATTTGAGAGTCTCTCCCATCTCTTTTATTCTGTTCGTTATGTTTGCATCAGTTCCTGATTGTTTACCCAGATTTTTCATTTCCTGAATTCCCTGTTTGTGTTTTATTTATTGCCTCTATTTCAGTTTTCAAATCTTGAACTGTTTCCTGCACCTGTACATTTTTTTCTTTTCTTGGTTTTCTTGAGTTTAAGAGATATATTGAGTTCTTCCATTTTTTTATTTTCTTTTCCTCCATTTCTTTATGAGAATTTTTTATTTCCTCCTTAGTGGTCTCTCTCACCTTTATAAAGTTATGTTTAAGATCATTTTCCTTTGCTTCTCCTGGGTTAGGTTGATCAGATCTTCCTGTTGTATGACCATTGGGTTCTGGTGTTACCATATTTCTTTGTTTCTTTTTAGGTTGTTGACTTAATTTTTTGCATTGGTGCCTATCCAGCTCCTTCTCCAATTAGTGCCAGCAGTGTCTTTGTCCCTTGATATAATCTTTGCAGTTCCTGTCAATGTCTTAGAAAGTTGATCTTAGTCTACTCTGTGCAGTGATTTTCTGTGTCTTTGGGAATTGCTGTGGTCTCTCTTGGGCCATCTCTTGGTCCACTGTGTGCAGTTTCAATCTATAGTTCAGAGTTCCTCTAAGGTAGCAGGAGATGGGTAGTTTTGGGGGAAGAGTGGGCCTTATAGCTTATAGGGTCAAATTGATTGGGGTGGGGCATTGGAGCAGCCTACTGCATGAAGTTTGCCTGTTGACTAGCTAGAAAAGCTGATTAATCAGTACTGAGGGCCTAAAAATTGGGGTATCCATCTGACTGACTGATCACTCTGAATGGTCAAATTTAATACACTGATAGTGTGAGTGTGTACCTTATTCAAACAATTTTTAAAAAAATCAACCTGGAGGTTTCTCAGAACAGAAGAAAAAGAACTGCTCTGTAACATAGCAGTATCACTCCTAGGCATATACCCAATGAATTGCCTTTCCTACTACAGAGACACTTGTACATCCATGTTCATTTAAATACCTATTAAAAAACTGGTAGTTAACACATGTGTATTTATACCCAATAGAGTATTACTTACATGTAAGGACTACTGAAATATTTATATAAAGAGGTAGAATTGGAAAAAAACTATAATGAGTGAGCTATGTCAGGCACAGAAAGATAAATGTCTTATATTTTCTTTTGTATATGGATCATAGCCTCAAATCTTTTCATTTTGGTGTTTTACTTGTTGCCTTAGTAGAAACCAAGAAACTAGAAAAAGGTCTTATTTTGTGGGGCGAATGTTGAGGGAGAAATAATAGCAAATCATAGGTAAAGTATTGGTGGTGGAAATGCCTAAATGGGGAAAGGCATGGGATCATTGGCGAAACCTGATGTGAAGGGTAGGGATAACTCACAGGAAGGGTTTGTGAAAGACACAGGAAAGACTATTATCTATTATCTCACAACTCAACTTCTAAAAATACTTGGAGGAATAGTACAAGACACATAAAATGAAAGAAGAGGGGAATCATATGAGACTAAAGAATTTAGTGGGGATGGAGACAAGGACCGGGAGAGGACAGTGAGTGTGTGTGTGTGGGGGGGAGGGGTTAGGCAAAACAAAGGAGTTTTGAAAAATTTACTAGCAGATAATTTCAAAATAATATTAGAATTCACTTCCAATACAATTACCTTGCATAGGTGAACAATGCCACACTCAGAATACTAATTATTAAATAAAAATTTGAGTGCAAGTTATGGGTTAACACCTTACACGCATGAGCTCATACTAGCTCATTCTTACCTTTGCAAGAAAAAGATGGTCAAAATTGTAGCATGGATTGAGTAGATGAACCAGCCCTTATCACTTACTGAGGGACTACAGTAGTAGGTAGTTGCTAGAGGAAGGAGAAACATCCTTTTTGATGATGTTATCACTGATAGTATAATTAAACTTCAGCAGATGGTCCTACATCTATGTACATCTGAGAACTGGCTAGGCTTACTGGGTTATCAAACAAATTAAAAAGACATTAAGTTGGAAAGAAGGCATGATGGGAGGATATAGAAAGAGTTGGGGAACACTGAGGAGGCAGACATAAAATTTCATTGTGGACATGTATGAAATTAAAAAAAAAACTCTTCCTTGGAGAAAAGAGACCCTTTGAAATAGATTTAGCTAATTAATAATTTATCTAAAGTTTATAAGATTTTTGCATGTGCAGTGCAACACTACTAGGGGACTATGCTGCTTCCTCTGATAAATTCAAAGATCTTTAATCTTTTGTGCAGCTGTGTGACTAATTACAGATCAGTGTGAAAGCCAGCCTTCCTTTGTCCCTGGCAGCACCAAAAGTCTGATGCCCGGCTCAGGTTTCCCATAGATACATGGTGTAAAGTATGTCTTCTTATTTCTAGCTTGTAGAGATGTTTAGGCATTGTTTAAGAGTGTGTGAGTCTTTACTTTAGCTTTTATTTTCATAGCTTTAGTTGAGGCATGCTTTTTATTTTTGTTATTCTGTTCATGTACTGAAATTATAATTGATTTTCTATGGTTGAACAACTTTTATTTCGTGAAATAAAAACCAAATTACGCATTGCTAGATTTGACTAATAATGTGTTTTAGGTTCTTGTACATCTTTCATTGACAAGTTTATCCTGCAAGATTATTTTGATAATGATATGCCATGTCGATTTCAAGATAATGTAAACTTTATGAAGAGTGGAAGTTCTAGAAGGTCTTCATAGTCACTGAAAAATCAAATGTAATTCTACTCTTCAGTCTCCCTTGAGTACATGGAGAATTTATGTGCGCTCATGAGAGTTGCTTAGTATTTCCAATGGCAAATTTATATAATTAACCATACTCAAATTTCTAAGCCTTTTGTATCAAATTTGCAAACTAATTTTTCACAAATTCATCCATTTTGTTTAGAAGTTTTTGTTGAGTCAAAAGGATAATATTGAAAAATAATTATGAAACAATGCAAAGTTGTTTAATTTCCTTTTGACTACTAAGTGTTTACTGTGATACTTTGATGTGGGATTCCCCTCTGTATGCTGTGATTACCACTGATTAATAAAGAAGCACCTTTGGGCCTCTAGCAGGAGGCTAAAAAAACTAAACTGAATTCTGGGAGAAAGAAGATGGAGTCAGAGAGAAGCCATATAACCATGGCACGAGACAGATGTTTCTCAGTAGGCCATGACATCATAGTGATGCATAAATGAACAGAAATGGGTTATTTTAAGATATAAGAGCTAGTTAGGAATATGTATAAGCTATTGGCCAAGCAATGATTTAACTAATACAGTTTTGTGTGGCTATTTTGGATCTGTGCACCCAAGAAAAGAACAAACAGACTATGGCAATAATACTTGTTGTATTTGAAGTGTTCATTTGTGCCTTCTTCACCCCTATATTCCGTCTTTTCCTCTCTCTTTCTCTCTCTCCCTCTCTCTTCCTTTCTCTTTTCTCTGTCTCCCTGAAAAGGAATATATAAATGCTACATTATTTCAATTGTTTTATTTTTCTCAGTTAGATCTTATTTTATCTCATTACTTTCTTTTACATTTTGAGACTTAATTTGATGTTTTCTTCATCAGCTGCTTACATTGATTTTCTTTCATGATTCCTCAAAGTTATTTTTTTTCATTTTTGAGATTTTTGTCTTGCAGCGCCTCCCCTGTATAATTGTCTTTACAGCTGGCACATTTTGAGATTCTCACAATGCCATTCTTTATGGATTTATTTTTATATTTCAAATGTATCACCTTTAAGTAAAACTCAGTATGTTTTCATTTGTCTGACTTAATAAATTCTGTCATTATATTTTAATAAAAAATAAATATATATTGGAGATCATTTCATTTTAATATTTATCCCTGTGTTCCATTTTTCTTTATTTATTACTGCATTATCCAATGTCTTAGTAAATTGTTACTTTCTATGTTTCAATGATTTCAGTGGTTACCCTGTATACTACAACATGTATCCTCCAATGATTAGAATGCATTCTTGCTGTGCATATACTTCCTTAAAAATACCATAATTTCAAATCTATACCACCAACTTTCATGTTGTCAGTAACATGGATCTTCATTCTACTTTAAATAAATGTGTGAATTTATTTAATGCTTAATACATGCTTTTAATACTTACTCCTTTATTTTTATTTAAGTATAAAAGTGTGTGAATGTGCATATCATTGTAGGTGTCCATGAAGAACAGAGATACTGGAGCTAGAATTATAGGCTATGTGAACTATCTAACCTGGCAAAGTCAGGTCACCTGAAAGAACAGTATGCGCTCTTAACCATTTTGCCATCTCTCCAGCTTCCTAATATTTTCTATATTCTTTAACAATTTATTTATCTACTATTCATATACTATCATATTTTAACCTGTTTTCTACCTAAAGAATATTTTTTCTAGAATCTGTATGAGAACATCAGTTATTATGGTTTTCTAGTTGTTGTTGTTTTTTAATCATTGTTAATAAAAAAAGGTATTTTGCCAGAAATGCTTGTTCTTGTAGTCTTCGTCCTTCAATTTCTATGCTCTAAGCTTGTACCACTTAGTTTAGTTAAGTTAATTGATTTGTATTTGATTTGACTTCACTTACGTTTTGTAGAACTGTCTTTGCATTGTATCCTAGGTTGGTTCTCAGTTCCAATTCCCTTCAGATTTCTGTGCTTCTTATGTTAACTAGCATAATATGTGTTGTATACATCACCATGCTCAGTCTCTATATGACTTCTAAATTCTAATCATCTAGTCAAAATATCTTACACCACTATTTTACTTTTGAGCATTTCAAACTAATTTCACTAGAATTCATTTTCAGTACTTCTGATATCTAGCGTGTGTTGCTGTTGTTTGCTGTTCTTGTTGCTGTTGATGGTGGTGGTATTGTGGCTGCTATTGTTGTTGGTGGTGGTCGTGATAATGGATTGGTTTTACTTTGACTTTTCCCTCTTAGATTTATGAAATTTGGTCTTAGATTGGTTGATGACTATGCACTGGATACCAAGTTTTGCATTATTAAAAAATATTGCTTTTGTGACCTTGTATTACTCCTCTTAATAAAAAAAAAAAACATGCGTAGTTCACTGCCTGGCCAGGAATTCCAGGCATCTACCTATCTCTTCCTTCCCTAGTTTTTCCATGAGTGCTTGCCCGTTAAACTCAGGACTACATGTTTATATATCAAACACTCTACTGACTGAACTATTTCCCTAATCCTTTCCCAGTTTTATTTTTCTTCTTCTTTAAGTTAAAAATAAATACAATATATGCCTACCACCCCTGCCAGATACCCCCTACCTTCTCTCTCACCCACACTCATTCCCCCTCCATTTTCCTTCAGAAAAGAAAAGGTATCCAAGAGACAGACAAGTACAACAAAATAAGATACAATAAGACATGGCAAAATGTCCTCACAAGGCTGGATAAGGCAGCTTCGTAGGGGGGAAAGATTACCAAGAGCAAGCAAATGAGTCAGAGAAACATCTGTTCCCACTGTTAGGAGTTCCACATAACCACCAAGCTAATAGTTGTAACATGTATGCAGAGGACCTGGAGCAGACCCATGCAGGCCCCACGCTTGCAGTTTCAGCTTCTGTGAGCCCTGCCAAGATTATTTGTTGGGCCATGTTCTCCTCTCACTTCTGCAGTGTTTTATCCACCTCTTTTCCTGAAGCTCTGAAGGAGGGACCTGATGGAGACCTCGATTTTAGACACTCTGTGCAATAATATCTGGTTGTGGGTCTCTGCATCTGTTCCCTTCTGCTGCTGGAGAAAGTGTCTCTGATGAAAACTAGTCAAGGCAGTTGTCTATGAGTGTAGAAGAATATCATTAGGAATCTTTTCATTGATTTATCTTATTTGTGAACTAACAATAAACTAACTCTATAAGCAATTTTATTTAAATAGATTTTCTCTGTCCTTTTTGTGTTTATTTTTAGAGCCTGTGGCTTTTATTTTTAGCCTAATTTCATACAGTTATACATATAATGTGACATTGTTAAAGAAGGCGCACATCTTTACATGGTTTTTATAACTAAATGACATGTAAAATGAAAGACTATCAGAGTTGCAATCATCTAGTGCTCCTGGAACCATCTTCTCCATTCCTATTTCAGACAGCACTGCCTTTTAAGTCAAAATGACTATTTTATATGTTATATTTAGCAGGATAGCTAGCTATCTGAGCTCTCTTTCTGTCTTTTCAGTGAAAACTGTGAAGCAGCTGTGAAAAGCATGTATTTGGACCCAAAGGGTACTATCAGTTATAGGCAAGAGGGTGAGGGATGGATAATTCAATTACAAAATACTTGTGATGAAATTTACTCTACAAAACAATGGGAACAGGAATCAGAGTCAGAATGCTGTCCACAGTGTAAAGAGCAAAGCTTGCCTCTAAACAGAGGTTACAAAACAAGTCAGTTCCTATGCAATTATATAGAAAGGCATTCTGCAAAACAAAATGACAGAATGGTTGGAAAATGATGCAATAAAGGATGAGTCATACTCTAAGGTATTCATACTTTGTAGTAATACTTCCATTTCAGCAGAGTTCACATGAGACTTAATATGGAAATACAAGTGAAGATGAAAAAAGAAAAAAAATATCTGCATTCTAGGCATAATTTCAATCCTAATTTGTATTTTATTAAAGGAACTAAAACTCTTTAAATTAATTTCTACCAGAATTTCTCTCCAAATCTTAGAGATTTATATAATCTAACATTGTAATTAACATACTGACATTTCTTGTTTTCTGTATTTAAAAAAATATTTCTGGTTTTCATATTCTTTTTAAATCTTTTTTTCCCCAAAATATCTACCAAAGTTAGACTACTCAGGTAGAAAAACATGTAAGGAGATGCTGTTAAATGCTATTATTGTTACCAATTATCCAGAACTGGGAGATATTATTCAATATGGAACCCAAATCTTGTTTTATTTCTGTTCTTTCTTGGTTCGGCTAAAACAACAACAACAACAACAACAAAAAACCTTTGTGCCATCATTGTCCCTCATTCATGAGCATCATGAGCAGACACATTTATTAGGAGAACCTAGAAACAAAAGTACCTGATTAATACAGAGTGAATGGGATCAGATTAGGTTCATTCTGTGTGACCATTCTCTCAATGAGCAGTTATTCATAAGCAAATTCTGAACATTGTTATACATTCTCAGTAGAACACAGAATGTATAAACTGTGTGCCACAAAAAAAGTTTTCTAGTATACATTTGTTTCTCCAACCCCTTACTGGAATGTGAGGATTAGATATTCTTCCCCTAGAGAGGACACAATGCTCAAGCACCCCTCATTGTGCATTTCATTTGTACTGTAATAAATAAAGCTTGCCTGAAGGTCAGAAAAGTAAAACAGCCACACTGGCCAGCCTTACATTCCAGGCAGCAATGACACACACTTGTAATCTCAGTAGCCACACTAATTTTCCATAGAAACCAGGTGGTAATGGTGCATGCCCTTAGTCGCAGAACTAGAGAGGATTATAAAACCAGACGAGACAGTTCTCAGTCTCAGTCTCATTCTGAGGTTTCCTGGAGGCAGGGTCACCATTTCAGACTGAGGTCAAGGTAAGAGTCAGTGGCTGGTTGCTTTGCTTTTCTGGTCTTCAGGTGGAACCCCAATATCTGCTCTGATTTTTTTCTTATTTGTGCGACACCTCATTGTCCTGGCCACAATATCCTCCCTTAGCAGAAACTGTATGTGTCCACTGCTTGAGCATGGACTTCTAGCTTGAGGAACAAGGAGTAATAGAGTTATACTCCATAAAAATAACCTGCCTGATGTAATTTGTCCAGTACAAATGAATTAAGTGCCTTGTTGTTATGGTAGTCATTGACTATAAAGACCCCATTTGATGTATTCTGTTCTTCTCATCGTTGTAGTAGTTATTGCTTTGTTTTATTACCCGTCTTCCTCTGCTGATGATGTGTAATG
>LOEQ01014670.1:588-13926 GCA_001685075.1 Bramus lutescens | reverse complement strand
GTGGGGGTGTGTGTATATGCACTACATACATGCTTGGTGCTGAGGTCAAAATAAGGCATTGGGTCCCCTGGAATTTTAGTTTCAAATGGATGTGAGCCCCCTTATGGATGCTGGGAACCAAACCCAAGTGCTCTCAACTACTGAACCATCTCTCCAAGCCCCAAACCCACACTTCTTAAATTTAGCAGATTGAATGATGTTCTGACTAACCTAAATGAGACAGCCTTATGGAATTTTATCAACTGTTTTGTGACATGAACCAATGGGTAAGACCATTTAGAGCTTTAAATGAATCCTTCTGACTCTGTTCCCAATATTCCTAGTGTAAGTAGATGACAGTGCTGGAGCAGGCCCTTACTCTGCAGCTTCCCAATGTAAGAGTCATGGTTTAGGAGTGAGATGTTGGAAGGTTATCTCCTGAATCCAAACTTGCAGCTCAGCAGTTCCCCTCTGCTGTGGGCACACTGTGCTCATGAATTTCAAAGGCCATGTTTACTGGTTTGCTATCCCACGATCACAATTTACAATTGTGATTGGACACTGGGATAGAACTAATATAGTGCAGAACGGGGAATTCCTTTCTTTCCAGAGCCCTTATTTATTGCATTCTCTTAAATCTGACTGTAACATAAAGTCTAGGTAGTAAAGACAGGAGTAAGTCAGGCCATCCACATCCAAGGTACCCTCCTGTGCAGACCTGTGTATTCCTGCCTGGATGCGAACTCTGAGTAACCCAGGCTCCTGGAACATGCAGAANCACAGGAGAGCAACCCCACACCTGACTCAAGAAGGGCCGTAAAACTGAGGAGTCGAAAATTGGTTTTATTCATAAAAATACTCATTATACTCAATAAGGGCTTTAGAAATGGTAGTCAGTATATACAGTGTAAAGCCTTAACCAACTATCAAAACAAGAAAAAAATTAACAAAAACTAACGAAATTTAAAGCAAAGCAAAGCAAAAAAAAAAAAAAANAAACAAACAAAAAAAACCCCAAGCAAACGAAACCAAAATCAAAACCAGACCCCCCCCCATTAAGCTAAAATTATTTTCTTGCTCTAGATCCAACAGATCAATTGAGAGCATCTGGCTCCCTAAGGACACCAAAGGTGATCAGTCCTCCTCTATAAACCCTTTCTCAGGATTGACATGCCCGTGAAACTGGAGAATACCCAGGTGAGGGCATGTTGTAGTCTCTGTAGTGCGTTATCTTCAGCAACACTTTCCTGTGACGTGGAGTCCGCCTCAGCACTGCACAGGGGAGGGAATCCTGTTTCCCTGTGCTGTGTATAGACTACAACACAGCATCAGTACAGTATTTCTTGTGAGACTCTTCAACACATGTGGAGGGCTCAGCCGGCTTACTAAAGACGTAGAGAGTAAACTGGCAGAGTAAGCCTTGCTCACCAGCATCATATCCTCCTCTTGTTGCTGAGTGTCACTCAGGGTCCACCTGCTGACCGATGTCAGGATTCTGAGTCATTCTTGNTTTTCCTCACTGGTTAGTTCACAGCTACAAGGAGGGGTCTGTTTTTCAGCAGGTGTTGCTGCTAGAGTGGAGAATGTGTGAAGCGTCCTTCAGTCTCCTCAGTTCTCCAAAGCGGAGCTGTCAGAGAAGGAAAGGCAATCAGACCCATAGGAAGCCTCACTGGACCACAGCCTAGACAAAACCAGGGCCTGTCCACACATGGGAAACAAACGTCAAGGAAGAAAACCCACCCCATGAATGCCTAGGTTGCAGGGGACAGGAATCCATGGTGGCTCATTGGCTTGGCACACTCAGGGCTCCTTCTGCAGCAGGTCTGTCTGCAGGAGGCTCTCATCCTGGCCTGTGGCCTGTTCCAGATCTTGTTGGAAGTTTTCAGACCTAGGGGAGGAAGACAGCTGGGACACAGGTCTGTTGGGGACCTGCCCTGCCAGCTTTTGAGCTCCCACCAGCTCTGCTCAGCTGCGCAATGCAGTATTAGGTTTGAGCTGGGCTCATTCACTCCTTGCTTCCTAGAGGATACAACACCTGACTTTCTTTTTTTCTCCACTTTTAAAGCTACTAAAAATTGAGCTGAGAAATACACACCACAGTGAACTAGAGAAACATCCCATTTCTCCAATAGTTCTGATACATTCTTTAGAAAAAAAAGCAGCATAGCAATGTCTGATTCACAGTTCAGTAGATATTCATGGCCTTGAACAGATGCCAGGAAACTGTGAGCAACCTGGGACATTAACTGTATGAGGCCATCTAGGGGAGCAAACACAACACTGCAGTGAAGGCTGGGTTTATTCCTTCAGCACAGAAACTTCCTTGGGTTCAACATGTCAAACTCTAAATCTGATTTTAATTCCAGAGAAACCTTCTAATAGGAAACAGACGCAGGCTGAAGAGAATCCATATTCAATAAGAATGTACCACACGCAAATCTGCACAAGTGTAGGATTTTATTTCTAAAGGTGATACTCCTGAAGGAAAATAAAGTGGCAGGAGGAGACACCATCTTCCACAATTAACACTGTCCCTGCTAGGTCTGGGACTACCATAGGAGGACCATTGCGCTCAGAACACATGAGAGCACTCAGAAATGAAGAAGTGCACACAATCGAGAAAGATTAAGGATAACACATATTGCTTCCTGTGCAGACATTTCTGTTGACTGAGCCAGCCCAATACTCTCAGATGTTCTTTCCCTGGCTGTGATGGAAAGGCCATGCAAATGGCCAGGAACCCAAATAGGACAGAGATTCAGGTACCGTGGAACTACTTGGTATAATTCCCTCTTTGTGGCCTGGTATCCTACCTTGTCTAGGAGACAGTGAAGTGGTTCTGCAGCTTTTCTGCCAAGACTATTTGCTTGGTGACCAGATCCCTCTGCTTCAGCAGGTATTGCAGTCTTTCCTCCAATTTTTCCTGTTTCTGTACATTGGAAGATTATGTTCTTAGTGAATGGTTGGATAATCAAATGCACACAGACACAGATATTTCTGAATACACACTCCTGGACATACATGTACAAGCATATAGACACACAACAAAATAACAGGAATAAATCATTTGATATCTGTCTACCAATGGTCTCATTTCCTTAATAAAAACACACAGAATGACAGAATGGATATAAAAACATGGTCCATTTTTCTGCTGCATACAATAAACAAACTTCAACATCAAGTATAGACATTACCTCAAGGTAAATTATTGGAGAAAATCTTCCAAGCAAATGGACCTAAAAGACAAGCTGGTGTAGTCTTTTTAATATCTAACAAAATTCGCCTCAAAACAAAATTAATTTAAAAAGATGGGGAAGGGCACACCACAAAGATGACATTTTTTTTTGAGACAGGGCTTCTCTGTAGCTCTGGAGCCTGTCCTGGAACTAGCTCTTGTAGACCAGGCTGGCCTTGAACTCACAGAGATCTGCCTGCCTCTGTTTCGTGAGTGGTGGGATTAAAGGCATGCACTACCGCTGTTTGGCCGACATTTCAATTCTTAACATCTATGCCCTAAGAACTTTTGTAAGAGAAACACTACTATAGTTTGAAACATATATTGACCCCCACATGCTGATATTTGGGAACTTAAGTCCCCAGTCTCACCAATGTGCATCTAATCAATGTGCAGGTAACACAGATGAAATTAATAAATTCTAGATTAATTGAAGTTTAAACCAAATAAGTGGATATTTAAAGAACACTCTACCCAAACCCATAAGAGTGTACCTTCTGAACAGCATTCCAAGGAACTTTCTCCAAAACTGATCACATACTCAAACATAAAGCAAGTCTCAACTGATACAAGAAATTTGAAATAAATCCCTGTGCGCATCAGACCACCATGAACTAAAGCTCTATATTAACAACAGAAAGAAAAGAAAGCATATAAATTCATGGAAACTGAAGATCTCTATATTAAATGAAAAGTGGAGCAAAAACAGAGATAGAAATTAAACAGTTTCTAGAATTCAATGAAAATGAATACATAATATACCCATATTTATAAGATACAATGAAAGCATTGCTAAGATGAAATTCATAGCAGTAAGTGTCTACTTTAAAAAATGGAGAGATATCATACACCTTAATAGAGCACCTCAAAGCTATTGAACAAATTAAGTACGTATGTCCAGAAGCTGAAATCAATAACATAGAAATGAAGAGAACAAAATAAAAATTATCAATGAAAAAAGAATTGGTTCTTTGAGAAAATCAACAAGATAGATAAAAACTTATCCAAACTCAATAAAGATGGGCAGAGTATATCCAAATTAATAAAATCAGAAACCAAAAGAGGCAATAACAACAGACACTGAGAAAATCTAGAGAATCACAGGACATACTTTAAATCATGTACTTCATCAAATTGAAAAATCTAAAAGAATTGGATAATTTTATCAGTAGGTACCACTTACCAAAGTTAAATTAAAATCAGACCTACATCCCCCAGTGAAATAGAAACCATCATTAAAAGTCTCCCCCCTCAAAAAAAAATAATCCCAGGGCCAAATGACTATAGTACAGAATTTTAACAGACTTTAAAAGAAGAGTTAATTGTAATACTCCTCAAATTAGTTCACAAAATAAAAAAGCATAAGAAACATTGCCCAATTCATTGTATGAGGCCACAGTTACCTTGGTACTGAAACCATAGAAAACTCAACAAAGAGACTTGTAGACCAATTTCCCTCATGGACGTAGATGCAAAAGTACTCAAAAAATACTTGCAAACCAAATCCATGAATATGCCAAAAATATCATGTATTATGATCAAGCAGGCTTTAACCTAGCTGTGTAGGGATAGTTCAAACATTTGAAAATTAGTAAGTGTAATGCACCATATAAACTGCAGGAACCAATACCCTTTGATGATGACGGTTGTGGAGACATTATGAATACAAGGACATGCCTTAACATAACAAAGACAACTGTCAGCAAGTGTATAGCCAACATCAAATTAATTGGTGAGAAATTCAAAGTAATTGTAGTAAAATCAGAAACAAGGCAAAGCTGTCCACTTTATCCGAATCTATTCACTATAGAGCTTGAAGGTCTAGTTAGTGTAGTAAGACAGCTGAAGCAGATCATGGGGATACAAATTGGAAAGGAAGAAGACAAAGTATCATTACTTATACATGATATGATAGTATATAGAAATGACCCTAAAAGTTCTACCAGAGAACTCCTACAGTCGAAAAACACCTTCAATAAAGTGGCTGGATACAAGATTATCTAAAAAAAAAATCATTAGCCCTCATATATATGAATGATAAGTGGATTGAGAAAGAAATCAGAGAAACAAAATTCTTCACAATAGTCAAAAACAATATAAAATGTCTTGTGGCCACTCTAACCAAGAAAGTGAAAGACTTACATGATAGAAGCTTCAAGTCTTTGTAGAAAGAAAATGAGGAAGATATTAAAAATTGGAAAGATCTCTCATACTCATGAATGAGTTGGATCAACATAGTAAAAATTGTCATCCTACCAAAAGTAATTTCAAAATCAACACAATCCCCATCAAAATTTCAACAGAATTTTTTACAGACCTTGAAAGGGAAATTTTCAACTTTATATGGAAAACGGAAAAACATATGCTAGTTTAAACAATCCACAACAGTAACAGAACTGCTGGAGGTATCACTATCTCTGATTTCATGCTATACTACACAGATATAATAATAAAACCACTATGTATTGGCATAAAGCAGATACATTGATCAATGGAATCTAATTAAAGACCCAGACATGAATCTGCACACCTACAGATATCTTATTTTTATAAAGAAGCCAGAGGGACAGATTGGAAAAGAGAAAGCATCTTCAACAAATGGTGCTGGTAAAACTGGGCATCTGCATGTTGAATTATGAAAATATATAGATATTATTTGCACTGTACAAAGCTCAAGTCCAGGTGGATGAAAGACCTTAACATAAAACCAAACACACAACCTGATAGGAGAGAATTTAGGGACTAGCCTGAACACACCGGCAAAGGAGATGACTTTCTGAATAGAACACTGGCAGCGCAGGCACTAAGATCAACAATTAATAAAGGACCTCATGAAACTGAAAAGCTTCTGTAAGGCAAAGGACACCATTAGTGGGAGAAAATGGAGGCCTATAGAATAGGAAAATATTTTCATCAACTCCATATTTGACAGTGGTTAATATCCAAAATATATAAGGCATTCAACAAACAAATCATCAACAAACCAAATCATTCAATTAAGAAATGTGATACAGATCTAAACAAAAAATTCTCAAAAGAAGAATCACAAATAGCTGAGAAACACGTAAAGAAATGTTCTATATTCTTAGCCATCAGGGGAATTTCCACCAAAAACTCCTTTGAGATTCCATCTTACACCTGTTAGAATGGCTAAGATCAATGGCATAAATGACAGCTCATGGTGTTGTGGATTTGTAGCAAAGGGAGCACGCCCCCATTTCTGGTGGAAGTCCAAACTTGTCCAGCCTCAATGGAATCAATATGGTGGTTCCTCAGAAAGTTTGGAACTTATTTACTGCAAAATCTAGGTACACCATTCTTGGACATATATCCAAAGGATGCCCTCTCCTACCACAAGAACACTTGCTCAAATATCTTCACTGTGGTGTTATTCATAATTACCAGAAACTGGAAACAACCTTGATGTCTCTCAATGGAAGAATGGATGAAGAACATGTAGTACATTTATGGAAGGGAATATTACTTGGCTGTTTAAAAAGTGACATCTAATTGCTATTGTAAGCAAATGGGTGAGACTAGAAAAAATGAATCTGAATATGACTCAGATAACTGAGATCCAGAAAGACACATATGATATGTATTCACTTATAAGTGGGCATCGATTGTTAAGTAAATGATGATCCAGCTACATTCCAAGACCCAAAGAAGTTAGGTAAAGAGAAGGACACTAGAGGGAACAGAAGAATTTCCCTGGGAAGAGAAAATAGAATAGATTTTGCAGGTGAACTTTGATTGATTGGGGATAGGATGGAAAGGGATCATGTGTGGGGGGAGGGATGGAGGAAGAGTGCAGAGAGACAGTTGGGAGTTAGGGGGCTCCCAGAGGCTGCTATAGAAAGCTAGTACAGATAAAAATTTGCTGTAATCTATGCAGGGGATCCTAGTGAGGACTCCTAGTAATGGAGCATACAGAGTCTTAACTGACCATCTTCTGTAGCCAAGCAAGGCTTCCAGTGCTGAGACTGGATTGCATTCAGTTGAATATTTGGTTGGAGGGGATTCTGTGGAGATCCTAAACAGCTCTGGCTCATGCTAGGACAGAGTGTTGTTCTCTGAAAACTGACAGTGTGGTCCCATTGTTGTGGACAACATCTACACATCATTGAACCTAGAGAGGTCAAGCTGTTGCCTGCATGGAGCCTTCACCCATATACTCTATTCTGTTCGGCATGGGAAGATACTCTGAAGGTTACACAGAGAGAAATATGACATCAACTCAGCCACAAAAACCTCGACTTACAATCTGTCCTCCCTGCAAGTTATGCTGGGGCACTGTTGGTGCAGAACTTGAGAGTGTGGCCATGCAATGTCTGGCTTAACTTGAGGCTCATGCATGGAGAGGCAGTCCATGCCCTACAACCCCTGGATGGCTAGAAACTGGAGACCAACTAGCCCAGAGGCCTAGGGTAGAACCAAACATAACTAAAAAAATCAACGATATCATTCCTATTATTCCTAATAATGTTCTGCTATACTCATAGATTGGTTCCTTGCTGGTTGTCATCAGAGAGGTTTTCTCTAGCAGCAAATGGGTGCATAGACCCACAGACAGACACTGTGTGGAACTGAGTGTTGAAATTGGTACTTTCTATCAGTCCCACCCATAGAAGCTCAAGAAACCTTTCAGAAGAAATGGGGAGGGAAGATTTTAGGAGTCAGCGGGAATGATGGGGTGGAGGACAGTAGAACGTGGCCCACTGACTCAAGTAAACAGGGCTCTCATAGGCTCACAGAGACTGATACAGCAAGCATGGGGCCTGCATGGGTCTGCACCATGTTCTCTGCATATATGTTGGTGTTTTGGTTGGACTCCTAATAGTGGGAGTGGGTGTGTCTCTGACTCTTTTGCCTACTCTTGGGACACATTTCCTCCTGTTGGAATGCTTTGTCCAGTCTCTGTATGAGGACTTTTGTCTTGTTTTGTCATGTTTGTCTGTTCTTTTCTGAAAAGAAACCAAGGGGTAGCATATCTGGGCAAAAGCAGAGGCTTAAAGGATCTGGGAAGAGTGGAGGGAGGGAAACTATGGTTGAGATCTAATATATGTGAGAATAATCAATTTCCAATAAAAAGAAATGAAATGTTCACTCAATAAAAAATGTGTATCATTGAAGAGTTACAACAACACTTTAAAAGAGTGTTATTAACTATGTAGTCTCTACCCATATGTAGACTATGTAGTCTCTGATAAAATTTCCTTCCTCTAAAATATTAACAAGAAGCAGGAATGACTATGATTTGATGACATATAGTAATTTTCATTTACGGCTGGGAATTGGAGGCTGTGGCTAATCAGCAGGAGGTAAAATTGCCTTTTCTGTGGAGAGTGAATTTTATGGACAGATCAATAGGAAGAGTTGGATTCTGCCTCCTTCAGGAAAATCTTCTGTTATTGGAGATCTCAAACACAAGGAGAGCTGGAGGGTTGCACTGAGCAGAAACCAGCTATAGAGATTAAAGGTAATAACTTCACCAGTTCCTTCAGGACAGACATCTTATCTGTTTGCTCCAGGTATAGCTTACTTCCTGGCATTTATGGGACTCCCAACATAGACTCTCGAATGGTTAAATGAATGAAAGCCACCTTTATGTTATCCATCTTAAACCTACCTGTCTACTAATGATAAAGCATCTTTAATTATATTTTCACTGATGCTTTTGAGATGATTATAATTTAGCACCTATGTCTTAAAAACACACACTTGTAATCCATTGACCTCTGACATTTGGATTAACCTTCAATTTTAATTTAAGTATTTAGACTAGGTTTGAGCTTGTGATGCAAACCCTTACTCCTAGCTACTCAAGAGACTGAGACATAAGTATTGAACATTAAAGTCTGGACCGAACTACCATATGAGTTCAAAGCTAATCTGTGGAACTTAGTATGACCATATCTCGAGACTTTAAAAGGATCTGGTGATACAACTCATTGTTAGAATGAGTAACAAACATGAGCAAAGCCAAGGATTTAATGTTATTTTAATAATTAGATCAAATAACCATGGGAGACCTGCTATTTTCTGAAGGGAAACTAAGGAGGACTGGACCTGGGGAAGGGGTAGCAGGGGGTGAAGGACTGGGAGGAGGGAAGGGTGGGGAACTGATGTTGAGATGTAATATATGAGAGAAGATAGAAAGCAATTGGATGGGATGTTAGTGAGCGGCTGATTAAGTGGGTGGATGATCACGTGTGTGTGTGTGTGCGTGTTATTAAAGATGGTGGACAGCCTGCCCCCACTGCTTCAGCCTACCTGCTTCTCCTTGGCACATAGCTCATAGATATTCTCATGGGCCTCATCACAGAGATTCTTCACCTTCTCACAGGACTCTTGCAGTGAAATCTGCTCCCTCCATAGCTTTCGGTTCTCCTCTCTCAACATGCTCACTTTTTCCTTCAACTGAGTTCGCTCACTCAGGAGCTGGTTGTGGAGGATGCTTAACCATCACAAAAAACATCATGAGTCCCATTGAGCCTACATCTATCACTCCCACATCATCCATGCAAGATCCTATGTCCCAGGCAGCCCCAGACTAGAGCCCACAGTAACCATGACAGCATAATATAGTAGCTGGCAAAATCCAGAGAGGAGCCAAATTCCAGAGAGACTCAGACTACTTCTGAAATTCCTGACACTAAAAGGGATCCATGTACTTCTGAGAGCAGTGTTTGCCTCCTACCACATGTACTTAACTGTTCATGGTTGGGAAAACATCATGACGTTGAGAGGTAGAAGGCAAATATTTGTAGTAAGAATAGCGGCAGGCTGCATCCAGCCACCTGGCTAGCTTATCCCCCGGAAAAACCACATGGAAATTGTATTAATTAAATTACTGCTTGGCCCATAAGCTCTAGCCNCTTTATTAATTAACCAATGAAAGCAACACATAGATAGAAGAACCTCCTACACCAAATATTCTCTAAGAGAGGACAGAAGACCCAAGGGAAATATATTCCATCTATTGGTCCCATGGGATCACCTCTGTAACCCTCTACCAGAGCTCCCAGAGACCCACATATTGCTGACACCCTCATCATGGTGCAAATAGATTTTCTAGCTAGAGGGTCCTGCAGCTGGCAGGACAATTCTGGGATGGGCTCACAGATACTTCAATCTTAGCAAAACTGGTCCAAGAGGCCCAAGTCAAGAGCATAAGACAGGCTGCTTGGTATGGGAAGACAGGCTAGATCGAAGGTCCTCACTTTGGTTCAAAGACAAAAGCATGTCAAATAGTCACTCCCAATGAATGGGGAGTCCCAGTGAAGTTACCCCCTACCTGTAGGAGACAGTTTCCTCAATCAGCTCCTTGTACTTATATAAGGCGTCTCTAATCTCCTTGGGGAATTTCTACAGGTCCAACATCACTTTCTTATGCTCCATATTCACCATCTCCAGCTCAAAATTCAGCCGGTGGTAGGATATGGCCCAGGAGCAAAGAACCCCATGAACGTTGGACTTAATGATCCTATGAATTCAGTCTGTGCCCTAAATACACCAGCACAGTCAATGTCACATTCTGATATCTATGAACTAGGACAACCTGGTGCTTGCTAAACTTGCTGACCTGGCCCCAGACCAGCAGTCAGGGATGCAAAGAGAGTGAGCCAGGGCTGCACGAGTTCCATCAATGGGCCTGGAGGAATAGAATAGTTAAGTTTTTCAGCATCTTGTGTCACAAGTCTGGTTCTACCAGAAAGCTATGAAAATGTTGTTCCTGTCTTCAGAATGGGGATTTATGATCCCAGGATCCCATTGCTACATGGGTGTCTGAAGCACAGTATCAGTATTTTCAGGGAGGAGAACTGACTTAAGGATAGATTTTTAAGAGTCTAGTGTGTTCCAATGGGCTGCCAAGGTGAGCACACAGGCCAGGAGCACTGCTGGCTGGAGTGGAGTTCCCTGACATTAGTACTGGAATCACCCGGAAGCGGTGATACAGAAAGAACCGCAAGCCCTGCCACAGACCTCCAACTGCCAGGTGTATACACAGACACACACACACACTCACACAGATACACACTCACACACACTAAAACACACACAAGACACATATGCACATACACACACACACTAAAACACATACACTAACACACAGACAGAGAAACACACATACACAAACACACACACACACGGAGGATGTCAAATAAATATAGGGAGGTGGAATTGTCCCAGAATATAAGAAACCAGACTAGAGAGGAGCAGTGATGAAGTTCAGACTTCAAGCCACACACTGAGATGGACCAAATTGACCAGGCCCCTGAAGCTGCTCCCAGGAGCAGCCAGTACTCAAGCACCTGCTGGTTAAGCACAAAGACTCACTGTAAACTCACAGCACCTAGCATCTTCCACAAGCCAACACCTGTCAAAGCCTCATGGACTATATATGCTGAGAGCTCGCAAACTATTGCCCCATTCCCAGACTGATCCAGCCCACAGGCTCTGCTTTTCATTTGGAGGAATCACACAGCCTGTGTCCTGATAACATTCCTACCCAGGTTTTACCTATGAATCTCAGATGCCCTCAGGACAATTAGTTTGGGCAGGAGGGCACTCTGGAGGTGCAGCTTCTAGTGACCTGAGGAATGCTGGGGTTGACTCAGTAGGGTCAAGACAGTTACCAAGGAACTAAAAAAAAATGACTACCTGTTGTTCAAGTCCTTGTTGGTAGAATTAGCCAGGATTCCATGAAGTTCATTCCTTTCTTGGGTCATCATCTGAAGCTGCAGGATCAGTGTATCCACCTCATTCGTCTGCTGCTCCTGCTCAGTGACAGAGGTTGGGTTGCTGTCTTTCCGGTGCCCCCTGCAGGTAGATAAACGTAAGTGAATTTATACAGTTGTATGGCACAGGTCCAGGAGAGATCATGTTGAGTTCATGAAGAGCCCTGAGGAAGAGTGGCTGCATGGAACTCAGTGAAGACCCCAAAGAGCAGGACACCTATCCTTAAGCTGGGAGCCCATGAGCCATGCCTGTGGCTAGCTATGCGCATCCGCCTCATGCAGCCCCACTGGCCCTGGAAGGCATATGTCACCCAACCATGGTGCTTTGGAAGTGCCAACTCGTATCTGTTGTGATGCAGAAAATTCCTGGAGTCTCTAGTGCTTAGCATGATGAATTCCTTTTCACCTGTGGCCAGGAATAAAAGGCTCTGAATGTCTGAGACCCTGGTGCATAGATGGGGAGTTTCACATGAGATACCCACAGAGCCTAAAGAATCCACTGATGATGAGTTGTAGCAACACCCTACTCTCACACCTCATTAGCCTGTGCCTCCTGCTGGCCTTCTTTGCCACTCAAAATAAAATTAAGGAACTTTGAGAACAGAAGCTGTAGGCTTGACAACTCCTGGCTTTCTGCCAAACTAATCATCACCAGTCCTTGACCATGGGTTTCCACTTTATTAACACAGAAGCAGCATAGAACCATCTCTTCCAAAGATCCCAGCTACTGAATCCCATTTCTAGAGGTCCAGCTCAAGCCCCAACCCCCTCTTCAAAAGTCAGATCTCTCTGCCAATCTTACCAACATGTCTTCTGGTGAACCCTATAAATACTTAATGAGTGCCTCAAGGACTCAACTCTGATGATTTCAGAAAAGAGATCGCCGACTCCCCAGGATGCAATAGAATGTCCAGAGAATGGACTGTTAGGGTCACTTCCAACTGCCATCACTTATCTCATAACTGTCTTTTCCCCAAGTCACCAAAAGCCAAGCCGGCTTTTCCAGGTGCCTTCCCTGAGATACAGGGGAAGCTCTTCAGCACCTCCTTCTTCCAATCCAGAGATTTCTCTGATTAGTTAGACTCTCATTAATTCTAACTTAATACTTCACCATGTATGGAGGTCAAGACTCATTTTCCAACCAGTACATGAAGCAGAATTAAAACCCAGTGCCATTGTTCTAGGGTTCTCAGTCAGCCCTCATTGTCAGCCACATTCAGAGAGTCCAGTTTGATCACATGCTCCATCAGTACCAGTCCAGGTGGCCTTGGTGAGCTCCCATTCGATCAGCCCTACCGTCTTAGTGGGTGGGGACACCCCTCGCTGTCCTGACTTCCTTGCTCATGATCTCCTTCCTTCTGCTCCTCATTTGGACTTTGG
>LOEQ01014669.1:0-17449 GCA_001685075.1 Bramus lutescens | reverse complement strand
GAGTTTTGAAACTCTTTGTGTATAGATAGTGAGCTACTATTATTTATTACATTTAGACCAAACCCTAATTGTTATATGTTTATAAACACCAATTTTGATACCATTATTCTTTTAGCATTTTTCCATCATGATATTTCATCACATACTTGAAATAAAACAAATATATTTAAATCCTTTAAACCTCTTAAAATCAGATTCTTTAAGCAATTGTCTTAGACTGTGTACAATAAAATGAAATAAAAGAAATTTGAGCATCAAGGTTTACTTTCACAAAATGGTTATAAACCATGTTTATATAGTGCCTGTGACTTTAAAAAAACACACCTTGTGTGTAATACTTAGTTTTCTAAAACAGAGTCTTTTTACATAAGCAGCAATGCAGATATAACGTAAAATGTGCAAGTGAAAACTTTGCACTCTTAGCTCCCTTTCTTCAATTAGCTGCTTGACTAATTTCCAGGGTGCTTTGGACACCAGCTGCTTTTCATTCTTCATAAGGGCAGCTTAAACCATGACTCTAAACCACAAACCACATTTGTTTCTTAGAATAAAAATTATCCCCAAAGAATGAATTTCAAAACTTATGCAGAGTTCAGTTTGTAGGATGTTCTGATTCAGAGCAATTGAGTAAATTAATTTAGAAAAACAACTGAATCCAAGAGGAAGGAATCCAAAGATAGGAATCTTTGTCTTTAAAGTATAAGCAGTACAGTAAAAACAAAACGAATAGGGAATAAAACCACCAAGCATAATGCTCTGCTGTAGGAGATTGCTGTAATAAACATGAAACAAACACGCCGAAAGAGTTGGGGGTAGAAATGAAAACCTCCAGATGGAAAATGGTGAAGACCTCTGTGGGAGAGGAGAACGTGACACTGATGCTCTGCAAAAGGTGTGATGGCTGTGGCAGAAAGCTAAGCCATGGATGACCCAAGCCATGAGCAGGGACCAGCCAGTCAGGATGCCAGTTAGGTGCAACAAAGGCCTGGTGCAAAAAGATCGGGAAGACTGTGACATTTGAGATCAAGGGCAGAAAGGCATCTTAGAAAGATGGCTTCTTCCGTATGAGGAAGTCACAGCGTACACAAGAGATAGTGACTGCTGAGGAGCGGTACTTGGTTTTTAGGTAAAGAGTAAAGAACAGCGCGGTTTCTCTAGCCACAGTGAGAAGCAGAAGGACTTAACTGAACTGCAGCACACATGGTAGGGATATTCAGAGAAACACAGGTTACGGCCAACAGGATAGCTATGTTAGAAATGGGCTGGGAAAGAAGATAGCAATGATATCTCAGGAAGCTCAAATCACTTTTGTTGTCATATGACTTATGTTTGTTTGCTGCCGGCAAATCTGAGTTGCTGAGCTAAATATAAAAGGTTTCTTGTGCTCTTCTCAGGAAAGGAAACATATCTATTACCAAATAGTAGTAGGTAGTAAAGTAACAGCATGATTCAGTGAACAAATGAGGGAATTAATCCGACCTTAGTAAAGGCCAACACATTGTTGGCCTAGAATGATAATCTGTGACTGGCGAATAAAGAGAAATGCTAATTTAATTTATCTAGGCTTTATGTGGAAGAGAATGTGGATAATTCAAACCACTATTGTTTCCTTTCTTCTGTAGTTGACTAAACATTATGGATGTCATATCTGAAGCAAGAAAATTGCTGAGTTCAAGGCTAAATAGGGCTAGGCAGTGAGTACTAGCCTAGGCTGAAATGCACAATATGATCCTTTCTCCAAAACAGTTTTGATGTCTATCCTTGCCCTTTTTTGTTAATGAAGCAATGCTATATGCCAGGCAGCACCTTTCTTCTTGTTTGGAAAGTATAACTTAATTGGTTTTATTGGGAATACATGAAATTTGCTGTGTCTAATCTAATGCTCTTCAATGAGTGCTCTTATGGCTTCTAGAAGGCCTGTAAGAACCACTGCCAGGAAGTAGTGGGCTAAGCATGTTGTTGGACAGGAAGGCACTTGCCAGCACATTCAGGGCTCGGTATTTTTGCTCTCCTGGATAGGGACTAGGGTGTCTGGTCTTCTAGTGGAGACCAGACACGTTTTGTAGGTGCTTTCTTCCCAGATACAGTCTTCTGCAAGTTACTTGAACACCAAAGAAGGTAGTTCTACCTTGGAGTTTATGTCCTTTTATTTCTCTTTTTCACATCTGAAGGCAAAAAACATTTTCTCTTTAGAGATTGTAAAAAGTGGACATGTTAAAATATTAAAATTGCATGATTCTGAACTGTATCATTAGTGAGCAGAAAGAGTATTTGTGAGTAACAAATGGGCGACCTAATGGGTGGCTGTGATTCCCAGCACTCAGTGCTACAATCTTAGTGCAAATGATAGTTGGCCACAAACTAGGAAGTAAAAGAATATTTTTGTGTGTTTCTTCTGAGTGCTTTTATAGAATGTAGTGTCACATCTTGTCCCACAATCCACAGTTAAGAACAAGTAGCTGTCCTGGTTAGAATTCATTGCTATGAGGGGTACTGGGCAGGTCATTTAACAGTCTCTCCTTCCTCTTTAGGGTTTCTCCTGGAGTGGGGAGCAATGAGGCACAGACAGAAGCAGTATGTCTATCAAGGAAGTGGGCAAGGCACTGTGTGACATGTCAAAGCAGGGGAACTACTGACCACTCTAAGAGTACAGGAGACCTATCCCATGCATGGACTGAGGTAGCAGATTAATGCCAGCTTCCAAAAGTGATGTGGCTAAATATTAGACTAAAATCTATTATACTAACTAGCTAAATAAATAAATAATAAGGAGAGGGAAACTATGTGGTCACTAGAGTGCTCTATAAGATATAGGGCGGTATAATTATATGACTCAGATTTAATTTTTAAAAGAATTGAGTATTACAATATTGAAATTGGAGACACTAAAAAACTTGGATTGACTTTGTTATAAGAACAAAGGATTTAACATTTTCTTTGAGCAATGAATCTTCCTCTCTTCCATCTCTTGTATTCTGTTAGTTATGCTTACAACCACAAGGATAACTCCAGCTAAGACCCTAAAATTGTGGAGAGGGTGCCTGAACTGGCCTTGCCCTGTAGTCAAATCGATGACTTGATGACTATCTTAAATGCCATCATAGAACCTTCATCCAGCAACTGATGGAAGCAGATGCAGAACTCTATAGCAGAACACTGGGATGTGCTCCTAAAGTCCAGTTGAAAAGAGAGAGGAGTGATAATATGAGCAAAGGGGTCAAGACCATGATGGGACAGCCAGTGAAACGGCTTTCCTGAGCTAATGGGAGCTCACCAACTCTGATGGGACAGCAGGAGAACCATAGGACTAAACAAAGCCATCTGAGAGGGGGTGACAGCTGTATGTCTGGGTCAGACTGTGGGACCGTGGGCAGTGAGACCAGAATTTGTCCCTACTGCTTGTATTGGCTTTTGGGAACCCATTCTCTTTGGAGGGCCCAGATATAAAGGGGAGGGCGTTGGTCCTGCCTCCAAGCACTGTGTTAGATTTTGTTGACTTCCTGTAGGAAGCCTTACCCTCCCTTAGGAGTGGATGGGGGGTGGGGGAGAAGGTGAAATGAGTGGGAGGAGGGGAGGGAGTAGGTAAAAAAATAAGATCAGGGGAAGTATTAAAGGCTTTATCTGGGAAATTGCATGATTGTATTTAAATTTTAGAAAGGTCATTCTGGCCATGGGGTAAAGAAGGAGTGGAAAAAGTCAGTGGTGCGGACAGGATGGCCAGTCAGAGCCTGTCATGACAGGCCTGGTGAGAGATAATTGAAACCTGAAGTATATTTGAGGCAACAGAGTAAGCTGGGGCTGTGAAATATTTGGAAATCAGGTCAGAAAGGGTGATTCATATGAAGTTGCAGAGAGATATTTACAGGACGGAGCAGTCAAGACCCGTCTCTGTCTTTGAGGGGGACAACTGTGTTACTCTGAGTCAGAGAAAACAAAAGAAAACAAATTTTAGGGGGTCAAGGCATGACAGGAGATTGTTGTCTGGTGAGCGTGGCTATGAACGTTGAAAAGCAGATAAAATGTGAGAAGGTGCATAGGCACATTCTTCCACCAAGAAAATTTGGGGTGGGGATGTGCTTTGAGCAGAGGAACAGAGCATTCTCTGTAAGGCAGGTAGCGGAGTGTCATGGAAACTGGACTGGAGTCTGTCTATAGGAATTTACTTAAGAATGTTTACAAGAAAATGCCACCCTAATCCAAATCTGTTTTAAGAACCTAGTTGGTGCCAAGCTACTTCAACTCACTTGGGACAAAATTTTTGGGATAACAATCAAAGGGCTTCTAAAAATAATATAGAATTCTGCTAGGCTGACTATCTGGTATCATGAATTTAATATATCTGAAAGCTGTACCACAAGAACCCAAGGACATGCAGTGATTATAAACTTGGGGGATCTGATTGTCTCTGAGAACTTTTGAGGATGATATTGGAGGAGGGGCATGGGAAGATAAAAACTAAAGTCTTAAGCCATTTAAGAAAAAGCTTGGCACAAATGCATCCTAAACATGGTTTAGGAGATGGCATGTCAACACTCCTGTGCTGTTATCCATAGTGCTCAAAGCATATGACAAACATTTAGACAAAATAGTTGGGATATCCAATATGTTGATTTTGGAATTAACTTTTCATGAACTATTTTAAATTCACAGCAATCAATGCAAACAAATATGTTATTTAAGGATGTTATTTTTAACATTATTCTATAAAGATGTTTAAGATATTATTTAATATAGTCCCAATATTTCATATTTTATGATTTATTAAAAAACATGAACACTTTCCCAAATATGTCTCCTTGTATTCTTTAGAAACCATTTTTTTTTAGTGGGCAGCAGGTAGCCAGACAGGTTACTCTGAGGCAGTGCATGATCTGGGATTTGCATGTGTTGGGGTAGCCTCACAGTCAACAAATCCATTTTTAATATATTGTGACATTTAATCCGTGGAAGAAACTGACCATTCATCAAAATACTTTGGCAGCCTAAACTTCACTGTCATATGAAAAGTGGTGTATAGCACCCCACCCCCTCACCCTGAAGAGTAGGATAATTGCTAAATGATCAACAATAACTTTCAAACTTTACAGTAAAAAGCAGATGTTGAACAATGCTTCAAGGAGGGAAAATGTTCTTACAGCTTCCAAAATGTTCTCTAATGTTATCTCTTTCTGCCCAATGTTACTGTTCCTATGAGCAAGTGCCTTCTTTCTACACAGTTACATTGCTAATTTTTCAGTGGCTTCAGGCCTTTTCTGTTTTCTTTTTATTGGACTGCCTGGTTAGTAGAGATTAATGGTTGATAAATTCATGAAAGACAAACTAATTCCCATTTCAGGTGTCTCCCCAACCCCTTGGCCTTATTACAGTTTTTAAATTCCCAACAATAGTAACTCATATTATTTAGTGAACTCTAGTCCTAGATGTGATAAATATCCTCAGTCTCTGCATCATACTTATTCTCATCATAGTCTTGAGAGATAAGGACATATTTCTCCATTTAGAGATGGAAATTCCGAGTTTAGAGAACACAAATCTCTTCTTTTAACAACTGATCCAAATGCTCTATTAGACAGCAAACACACTTCAAACAGCAATGCACTACAGCACCCTACAGTGCAGTGCAATATAGTCCATGCTACTTTTTGTCTATTCATCTTTCCTGCTCTTGGGCTCATTGGATAGCAAATTTCCCTACATGAACTTCCCCTGAGAATATCAGAGAATATAAGAAATAACTTACAACATGAAATAAAATTATTCATGTACTCTCTATACTTGGAAAATAATATAGGTGAATTGCCTTATGATAATGCTACCAACCTTTGGATGATTGACAGATTTCATATACACATTATTTTGACTCACATTTTCATATACTGAGTTGAATAAAGATCATATATCTGTTTTAAATTCAGGCTTGATGGAAAGGGGTTGCCACAATTTTTAGTTTCTTATCCTTATAATTTGGGGATTTTGGAATATATTATTCTGAAATGTTACATCTAAAGTCTTGCTTAATAAAGCCATCGTGGTGAATAAAGTTAATACAATAAAGTTGGTACTACATGTATACACATCCAATGTCTCTAATCTAGGAATATGTCTCAAAAGGTCTAAGTAGGGCTACATATCCCTTCTCCAAAGTCCCAAAAATATTCTGGAAGTATTACTTTGGTGAAAACTCTAAAAACCGCTTTAACAACAATAAAAGCTAATAGTGCAGGACTTGAGACTCAGTTGAGGTTATAGTATGTGGATCAAATCTCCACACCTTTGTCAAGAGACAATGAAGGGACTAATCGATTAAAACAAAGAGGTTTTTCCAGGGATAATTTCTACATTAGCATACAATTCATTCCAATTTTCATTTATTTCCTGATATTATCAGAAGGAAATATCTGTAACACAGAATGATCCTTACTTGGAAATGTATTTCATTTACTAAAAGAAGCAAACTTTTAACATTCACATTTTCAGAAACAGGACTTCTTTATATGATGTAGTATAATCTGAACTTTTTCTTGCTTGAAGTTTGAGTTAAAGAGTGTTGAGAATCATTCTTTATTTGCTACCACCCATGGATATGAAGAGAGAATGAAACAATTCATATTAATATAATAGAAATAATAAAAGCATATCATAAATTCTGGCAACATCCATGCTCCCAGCACCTAAACAAGTACAACTTGCTGTTGATCAAAGCATCTCCACAAATTCTCTTGTGATGGTACACACCTGTAATTCCATCTCACAGGAAATGTTGGTAGAATGGTACTAAGCTCTATAGTGAGATCCTGCTCAAGAAATAAATCAATCTCCACAAGACAGGGCCCACCATTTCCCATTGTAGTCATCTTTCCCTAGAGAGTTCTACATACAATTTGCAGTCTTGCTGTTTTTGAGGCTACAGGAGGCTACATGCTACATCAATTCATTTTTTTACCTGCCTCCTTCTTCTCTTTTAAGGTATCATTTTTGAAATACTGTTTAATTCATCTAAAAAATAATCTGAATCCCCCCTTTTGAGGACCTATCTTTACCTCTGGTCCCACCTGTCTCTTCTCCAGCTGATCCAAGGCTCATTGTTAGGCTCTGGTCCCACCTGTCTCTTCTCCAGCTGATCCAAGGCTCATTGTTAGGCTCCTGGATAGTTTAACAATGATTCTTATATTGTCATTTCAGTTTCCTTCAACAGCATTTCACAAACAATCCGTTCTAATAAAAACAAGTCTACCAATTTTAAAGCAGAAATGACTTTGTTAATGGCCATGAACTCTGTTGATGCCCTTGGCTGTTTGTCTATGGCTTCTGCAAGTCAGCACCCTCTCCCCAATCTAACACAAAGGATCAGATCACCCTTGTCATTAAAAACAAACTAAAACATTTTCTGTGTAAAATGATGAGAAACGAATCAAATATGTAAGAGATGCCCATATAAATATCCAAAAAATAAATGCTGTCTTCCATGCTGTTTCTATAATGGTGTCCTTGTCCATATCCAATTCATAAATCTATCTCTAAAATTTCAATGGGATATGTTTATTTCTAGCAAGTTGTCTTTGAAAGCAATTGCACTATACACAATAGCTTTTCCATGGTTGATTATGCTGTTCTAAATCATTATTCTTATTTCTTCCTTAATTTTAGCTTCAACTTATTGTTTTTCAGAAAGGGATTTCTTTTTATGAATGTAAATATTTTGGAAAACATTTATTTAATACCCACTTCCTGAAAATTAAATGGTTAAACTCTATTTTTAAATTTAATACATTTATTTTTTGTTTCAGTGTTTTGCCTGATTTGATAATTACCCTTTCCATATATTTAAGAAATTTATACAAGTCAAGAAATACAGACATAATATCCTCTTAGAATTTACTGAAAGGTAAATGTTTCTTTAACAAATGTTAGAGGAAAAATAACCAAACTTAACAGCACTGGGTTAAGAATTTACCAGACTTTTATCATTTTCAACTAAAATCACAATTGGCAATAATTTCTTCCCTATATATTTTATATTAAAATAGAAGTCTATATGCTATTGTAAGAAGTCATAGTCTCCCAATTACTGCAAACATTAGCAAAAGGCTGTAAACACAGATTCCTTACCTGAAATTATTCATCCATTCTAACTTTGAATTTTGTCCTTTTGCATACTTCCATACTTCATAGTTTGAAATTTAAAAAAACGTATGTTTCCAAACAAGTCTACGGTTATATGGAGTTACATTCCAATGATCATGGTTTCTTATTAGCCAGTAGTACTGGCTGGACACAACTATACAGTCACAGGTGCCATTGCATCCCATGTTTATTTGTTAGTACACTGAAGATTTCCAATAGATCACATGGTAAGACAACCTTTTATTTGTATTGTATTAATAGTATCAATTCTTCTGACTTATGTAAGACAGGAACTTTCTCCCAACTCTCTCCCATGAAGCACCGTTTCTTGTCTCAGTTTTGTATCGGTGGGTCAAACTCAAAGGATCTCCCAACTTGAAGAGGATCCTGCATTCTTTTCATTTTCCTCTTATCTCTTAGGGTCGTAGCTCTGCCAGATACTCAGATGACTTCAGTTTAAATTCTGTTTTCTTGTCTTAGGCTAAGTGTTTCAGTTGCATGTGATTTACAGTCAAGATACTTGTTTAGCTCAAGTTCTCTCTTAGTTTACTAATAAACAGAATAACCCATTTTAAATATTTAATTCAAAGCTTATCTACCCTATTTATGATCAATTCAATGCTAACTTGTCAGCTCCAGGTTAAGAGGATGAAAATAACCTGGGGGATTGATGGTTTGCAGGCACGGAGACTAACCTTAGCTAATTTCCCAGAACCCACATAAAAATGTCAGGTGCATTTACACCGGCTTGAAATTTCAGAGCTCTGAAGGTGGGCACAAGAGGATCTCTGGGATTTGCTAGCCATTTACTTTTGCCAAATAGACCAGCTCCAGGTCCAGAGATACCTTGTATAAACAAACAAACAAATCAAAAGGCAGAGAGTGACTAAGGGAGACAGGGGGTGTCAACCTCTGTCCTCTACATGAGCATTCCACTCTCTACATAAACATGAAAATACATGTACAACACATACACATATACCAGCACTGTATTACACACACACACAAACGCACACAATGAAGGAAATTCATTTGTTGAAAATTTTGAATTGTTTTGTGTAGAGTGTATGTTCTCAGTAGTGCTGGGCAATCACTGGCCAGTACCATATAGCTCATCTTAGCACTGATTCTGGGACTACTCATGTATATCCAAATCATGAGATTGTGGATCTGAAGATGGCATCACCTCCAGTGTTCTAGTTTTGTGGATGAGTTAACTGGCAGATGGATGATGATGACAGGCCCCAGTCACTGATGTTTTCAGTAGCATAAATAAGCATAAACACAAGATCACTGTTTCATATCAGTGCTATATGTACCATGCTGTGATTCATATATTTGATTCATTTAGTTGATTGTAATAAAGTATTTTAAAAACAGAACAGTACTTGTTAATATATAATGTGTGCATCTATTTTCTCAAATAACTGTGATTAACATTTCAAGAGATGTAGTTGATTGATGATATCACCTTTTAGTGCATTGATTGTGTAGCTTTATATTTCAATAAACTACAGTCAATATTTTAGAAATCCATATTTTACTAATTTTTGATGGAAAAAACAAATGTTTGATAAGTCCATTAAAGCTGAAAAACATATCTTCTTAATGTTAAATTAAGTACTAGGATAAAATAGTTTTACATTAAATTTGTTAGTTTAATGCTCTATACCAATTTATGGAAGATGACTTTTGTATAGAAGAAGTACTGATATTTGTATCTTCATACTTTAATAGAAGGTTGATTGACTGTCCTTACAGAGGTAATTTATTGTTGACACACCTACAATGCTGGCTTGCTTGACCTCTCTATGCAGTTACTGAGATGGGAATGCCAATCTGCATAGTGACTAATGTGAACATTTATGAAATCAAAGAGTCATGCAAATTTTGGCATGCATTTTCAAATAAAAATAACCTCATATATATATATATATATGTAACTCTTCACTAATTTCCTTTCTTATAAAACAAGATTTTTTCTTAATTTGATTAAAATATAATGTACTTTATCTACATAGCACCCTTTGTAGAACTGTGAAGTTATTTTATTATAGTTATGTATGTTTAGTTCATAATTAATACTTTGTTTTAGCTACAACAATCACAGGACCCTGAACTGAAAGAACTCTTGGAAACAGGAGCATTGTTTCTTTCCTTTCTTTTTGTTTATTACAACAAATTCAGCAAAACTAAAGCACTGCTTACCTTCCACAGGTCTGGGATGAAAATCTTGCAAAATCTGCTGAGGCCTGGGCAGCCACTTGCATTTGGGACCATGGACCTTCTTATTTGTTGAGATTTTTGGGTCAAAATCTATCTGTCCGAACTGGAAGGTAGGAAACAATTATTCACATGATTATACTTCATTATTTATAGACCCTACAGATGATAAAGGTACCAATTTTAAGTATTATGAGCAATTTTCAACTGATTTCTGTGAGTCGGGAAATGATGTTTGGCTGATGAATAACTTCATTTAAAAAAGCTATACAACTAGTTCATAAGGCCTAATAAGATCATCTTTCTCTCTTGCTTTGGAACATGCTACCTCCATATGTATTTGTCATCAACTCTGCTGAATTCTAGAAAGGACTGTGCATAATGTGTCCTGTCCCACAACCCCATACACAGAAAAACTCCATGATTTTGCAGAAGTCAAATATGTGTGGTTGTTTATATTGCCATCATTGTGTATAATTGCATATAAACAAAGTAATAAATCGGCAAACTGATGAGATAGAAAAATCTGCCTTTACATAAGTGTGCACACAGACCTGTGTGTATTGTGCAACAAGGAGAAAATTCTTGCTGACAGAATGTTTCCTTATACTGTAAAATATTATGATCACCATTCTATAATGCCATTCTTATGAACACTTTCATTAGAGTTAAAGTATTTTAACTATTTCTGTGTGTCTAATACATCTAAATTATTAATAAATTCTAATAGAGTAATTTTTTGCATATATTGAATAAGACTTTGATGTTTCCTGAATAATTTGTGTTCTTCTGTTTTGGGAATGGCCTAGTGTGTACCTGGATGAATTAAGGTTCATTTGGCATTTTTATGCTTTTCTCTCTCCAGAGAAACAAAGAGTTCTATTAGAGAGTGGATAGTAATTTTCAGGAGGGGAGATGAGCTTGTTATAATGAACAATATTAGAACACTTTTATAGTTTAAGACAATTTCACTAAATAGTTTCCTGCCTACTGAGTTCTGTTTTGCTCTTTCTCTTGACATCTAGATATCGCTCTATTCTCCAGCTGGTCAAGCCATGGTATGATGAAGTAAAAGATTATGCCTTTCCTTACCCCCAGGATTGCAACCCTCGGTGTCCTATGCGATGCTTTGGTCCCATGTGCACTCATTATACACAGGTCATTTCAACTGCTGTTCTTTTTTTTTATTCTTATCTTAAAAAATGTTTTTTCTTATTTTGATGACTTTTGAATTTCTAAGCAATTTTGGAAGATATTGATTTATTTTTGCAGATGGTCTGGGCCACTTCTAATCGAATAGGATGTGCAATTCATACTTGCCAAAACATGAATGTCTGGGGATCTGTGTGGCGACGTGCAGTGTACCTGGTCTGCAACTATGCTCCAAAGTAAGTACCAAATTGAGTTCCACTTCCTCTAGCCTAGACATTAGAGATCAGTAGCCAGATGGGCATATTTTTGATATAGAAGTAAATATATTCTGCAGTACTTCTTCACCTTCACCTATACTTCATCCCCAGCCTCATGATCATCCTCATGAATCTGAAAAATAACAGGGTAAAAGGTTTCTTTTCACAGGGACAAGGGYTATGAGTTAAAATTGTAAGGTTTACACATTGAGACACYTGAAGTCACTAAGTTCTCCTATCACTGCTCTGCTACGTTAAGTGTAAGACTGTCATAGTCATTGACACCTGTATCAAAGGTATCAGAAAGCATCCACTAGAGATGTTATCAGGACAATATTCTGAATTATCAGTACCAGAATGTTGGCTTATGTATTTCACTAGGAAAAAAACAGATTGGAAAAGATCTTTTTCCTACTTCTCTCATTTTTTAGAATAAAATTTATTTGGTATCATCATTCTATAGCCTACATAAAATAAAATACTAATTTGTCAAAGACTGCAAAATCTAGTTATATATTTAAATATTCCTTATAAAGATTGAGAAACATTTACTAACACTTAATAAAATGCCTTCTTAATAGCTGTAACTCTGAGGATGAGAAATTGTTCCCATATTTATACGGAGTTCTCTTCCCATTTGGAATAAGTGTCAAATATGGAAGGGATTCATGATACTTGTGGTGCCTTCCAAAGTGAGTCTTAGACAAAGATTTTCTCCAGCTTTTCCAACACACGGAGGAAGGGGAACAGCATGTCATAAGTGACCACAAGACTCATTGATATGGTGGTGGGCTTGGGCAACTCCTGCTTTAAGAAAGAAGAAAATTTATGATTTTCCTTCAGAATTATTGCAAAGAGGATTCTGAAAAGTATCTTTCCAAAAATATTTAACCCTTGCATTTGTTTGCTATTTTAACCATATATGCTTGGTATTCTCTTCTTAAGCATCTATCCTTCCTCCCTGTGAGAAATTGGCCAGGTTTTAAAGAGATAATCAAAGACAGATTTTAAAAATTCATTTAGCTCTTCTTTTTCAGCCAAATAACAAAATTTCCTAATAATATTGATTGATTTATAGGCTCCAAATTTAAGGTATTGCACTAACTTTAATATATCATAGCACTAACATTAATATATGATAGTCTTTAAAAGACATGAATGTATTATACAATTAATGTATTATAGTCTTAATAAAAAACTACTATTTTATGGTCTTAATAAAAATCATAGGTGATTAAGACTTAAAATCTTGACTTGGAGATGAATATTATTTTTCCAGTTGAAGTTTTCTGTAGGCTAATGCTTTCAGTGGAAAAATGAGAAAGAAAGAAAAATGAAGAGAGAAGGACAGATAATATGTAAATAAATGGATTTGAACAAAAAAATGAAAGAATGGATGATGTATGAATTGACTGACTTACTGTTGAACATTATTATCCTCTATTCAATAATAAGTATGATTTTTTTAGAAATTTGTAACATATGATAATATTACACATAATAATCTTTCAGTTCTGGGTTTTGTTTTCAAAACACATGCTTGAGAGTTTAAATATTTAAAAAATAATAAATATTTAAAAAATAAATAGAAAATGTAAAATTATATAGCAGGCTCGTTCCATATACTGTTCTCATATACCTTTGAATAAATAGTGAAACAAAAGATTTTTATTACATGGTGGGAAGATTCAAGAGAATATGAGAACACATGAGTCACATGATAGGAGGAGAGGCTTGGAGTGCTTCTAGATAGGCATATTGATGTCATTAAAATGACCCTCGAGGAGAGGAATTCTATCCTCCAGGCAGACAGTAGACTCCATTAAGTGGAAATGGGGAATCCTAAACTTCTATTTAAGTTTGTGATATGAACAGTTAATTAGCGAATTTTTAATGTGCATACTTTCACATGTTGGAAATGGTCTAAATTCGCAGCCGAGTAGTTTTCTAATTTTATTTCCTGCGTGTGCGCTTCACAGTCACCAACAGGTCTGGTTTAGGTTAAATGCTTGCTAAGATCTGTTGTGCTCAACGCTGGTTTTAGCATTGAAAGCCAAACTTCTTCATTTAATTTCCTTCATTTTGCTGTTTGTATCAGTAGTCTGATACTGAAAATAAGTTATTGTCATCCTTTATTACAACATAAAGAACAAAAGCCCAGAAGCAATAGCCTTGCTCAGATATTCTGCATATAGAATTAGCTTCCCTATTGCAAACTTTGCGTCATCATAGTGAGAAGGACCAATCAAGTAGTTGTATTTACTCCTCCTCTCTTAAACCATGAAAGGTCAAAGAGCATCAACTAAAAACTGACAGGTTTGGTTTCTTATCTGGAAAAAGATTTGAGAATCACTTTTGTGCCAAAGAGCCATTACTCTCTTATGAGAATAGTTGGCTCCAGGTTTTATAAAGATTAGAATCTTAAATTTTCCTAAATTTTAAAATAAATCTTATGAGCATTTTATCCATTTTTTTAAATTCTTCTCTCATATTAAATGGAACTGGGGCCTGACCTTGTGCCCTCAAATGCTGCTAGAGTAGAAGCCAAATGTAGTGGGTGGATTGAGCCTGGTGTCCATGACTTATAATATCACCAGAAATTGTAAATAGGACTTTATTATTTACCTGTCAGTTAAGATTCTCTTCATTTATTCAGATAGAAAGCATTTGAAAAGCAAAAAATATGGAATAAAAATGTGCTTTGGAAATTTTTAAAACATGAATGTAATTTTCAGGGCCTTATAAAATATGCTCCTCACATGTCAGGAGTGTGTGAGCATGTGTGTCGAAGTCATCTGACTCTGGGTTGAGTGAGCAGCACTAATATTGTCTTTTCCTTTTTCTTCCAAGGGGTAACTGGATTGGAGAAGCACCATACAAAGTGGGAGTGCCATGTTCATCGTGTCCTCCGAGTTATGGGGGAGCCTGTACTGACAATCTGTGCTTTCCAGGAGTAACGTCAAACTACTTGTACTGGTTTAAATAAGCTTTTCTTTTTATTCCTCTGGGAGATACATTGGCTTTTGAACTCATAAGCATATATATGCATATATATGTATATATATGCAGAAGTTTGAACATATTATACATATTTTATTATAACCCTATTCTCATTTTAGTGGTCAGTTGTTTAGTGTTTGTCTAGGATGTTAAGTTTTGGATACAAGCAAAACATCAATTTCTATTTTTCTGATCTTAAATTAAAATTAAATGACTGTATATGTAGTGATGGCATAGTCGTTGCTTTCAATTCCAAAACCTGTATTCAGGGAAATTATGTTACTATGTCCCTAAGGAATGAAATGTATGTTCAAGCTGTAATATATGTGTATTCATATGTATATGTATGTATATATATATATGCATGCACATATATTGTGTGATGTGACACATAGACACTAATATGATGTGATCACTAACAAGAGGAAATGAAAAATATATTTGGGCTTATGGATCATTTCTACAACACCCATGAAAGGATTGTTTGCAAATCGGTGGTATTTGTAGATTACTTAATTTAGCAATCATAGAATTTGTTCTTGAGATACTTAATTTTATTTGGATCTCTAAAGTATGTGTTGAATTTATGGATGTTTCCATAACACTCATTTTGATCAGTTTCCATTTTTTTGAATTTTTTGAATGAGTTAATCTTTTTATTATTCACTCAACAATTACTTTGACTAATTCACTTTGCTGGTTATGTTCTGATAATGCAAAAATAATTATATGTGATTCCTGCCTTCGAGAAGCTATTAGAGATGTCCACAAAATAGCATAGCCTAGTAATTTTGCTATGAATTATTTTTAACTAATCATATTTCATGTATTTCGAGGAACAAACATATTAACCACTTAAGGGTGGAATGGATGATAAATGCTGCTGTCTCACATTGAAGTGTGTGTTTCCCAGGAAACTCCAATATTTAAGTGAAATATGGAAGGTGTCTTAGTTATAGTGCTGTGAATAGACACCATTCCCAAAGAAGCTTATAAAAAGAAAGTATTTAACTAGGGGCTTGCTTACTGTTTCAGGGGACTAGTCCATGGTCATCCTGATGGGAAGATGGGGATAGGCAGGAAGGAGATGTGGTACTGGAGCAGTAGGTGAGCATTTATACCCTGACCTGCAGGCAGGAAGCAAGAAGAGTAAGACTGTACCAGGCCAGGGTTTTTAAACATCAAAGTCAACCCATAATGACAAGTTTATACCCTCTCCAATATGGCCATACCTCCTCATTCTTTTTAAAAAGGCCGAGTAAAACCCTATTCTCAAATATATAAACCTATGGGAGTCATTATTCAAACCACCAAACAGTGTAAGAATAGACAACTGCTCCAAGATTTCTGGAGCAGAATAGGCTAGACTGAACACAAGATTTTCAGAATACTGATGAAGTTCAAGAGAAGTAAGAGGCACAAGTAATCATGGTATTAGTATGCTGGTACACAAAGACCAGCCAGAAGCTCCAGAAGAGTTAAATACATCTTGGGACCCACGAACAAAGGATGAAGGATTTTAGAAAGAAATGCGTAGAGTTGAGGGCACATTCATCTCCTTGGTTTCCCTGCCATTAGTTGGAGAAGGTCATCTACCTACTATCTTGAGCTTTTGAATATTATATCCAAGATCCTTCATAAATACCACATGCAGTCAATTTTGTTAATATAGCCTTTGGTGGATGTTTTTCAAAGAAATAATTATGGAACTTCATTTTTATAGGAAAGTGATTTTCAGTTCCTCATTAACTTTGTTTATGAAAATCAAGTAAATCATCACAAAAACTTCTCTCATGAGATTAGGAAATACATGGCTTAATTTACAAAGACCTTTTCAGAGAGGGTAATACAATATCTGGGCCAAGACATGGAACAAATCATATTTCAAAAGTGTGTGCACACACATGTGCACACACGTGAACATGAGTACACACTCACAGAGCAAGTAAACATGATAATTTCAGAGGACAAGCAACAGAAGAAAGCTACCTATTTAACATACGCAACTAGTTTCTTAGGTGCGTGCATTGAAAGATGGCAGATCATTAATTAGATCCTTTCAATGGGAGAAGAATCCACCATCTGGATACTGGGCCTGCTTGATGACAAACAAATGGTCTAATTACTTTTAAACACTGACAATTGTTACCAACTGTTTTACTGTTAAGTGACCCTGCCTTGTGGAAGAATATATGGTCCTTATTTAAAGAACCATTTTAGGAATACAATAGAAGTATTATCCAATATAGAGTTGCTTCATTTCTTTTTTCTATTTCTTTCACCTTGTTTCCCCTGAAACACTCTCACACAGCCCGGGTTGACCTTAAACTCACTATGTAGTCAAGAATGACTGACTCCTGAGCCTCTTGCCTCTAACTTTCAAATTTACATGTGTGTGCCATCTGGCCATTCGATGGAATTTCATTTTGATGGCAACTGCTTGCCACACCTAAGAGTGTTTTCAACCTTAATGTTACTGATGGAAAAACTATATAAACAGAAATTTACAACTCTCATTTCCAGGTTTCTTTCTAGCTTGCATGAGTAATTGGATTTCTCAGATTGAAGGACTAGCAATGATATTTAATATGTAGTTCACAGATTTGTCCGTGAAGATTAATTCACCATATTAACAGAAATTTGTAGTGATAGGGGAGCAGGCCTGCTTTTCGTCCAGCCCAGCTCCCGCACGG
>LOEQ01014668.1:0-17019 GCA_001685075.1 Bramus lutescens | reverse complement strand
AAGGCATGGCTACTCCCTCACAGTTAGAAGATGAATTCTATATATCTTGCAATTTTGGTGGAAAGAGTTATACCCCAATGGAATCAAGCCTCTTTGGGGAATTCCTCCCAGAAAGTTCTACCTTCATTCACTGGCTAGAATTATCACATGACCACTTATGGCTACATGGATGCTAGGAAATATAAATTTGCACTCGGATTTATGCTGCAACCCCTGAAAAGCAGGTTAAATTTCAGAAGGAGGGAGACGTGAAAAATTGTGACCATGAACAAGAGTCAGATGAACTACATGAATGTTTCCTCCATCCAACACGATGGATTAAAAAAAAATCCCAAAGTGGAAAAGTCTTTTAGCCATAGATTTATATCTAAATTATTTGCTGCTGGGTTAATGTTACGGTTATGTTTACTAATTTCTTTTATTCTTACAATAAGTGAGTTTAAAGCAGATTTGAAATAAAAACATTTTGGCAACAACCACAACTGGGCCACACTTATTTATAACATAGATTAGTACTTTGGGCAGGTCGTCTCACACAATGTCACAGAGTTAGTGTAATTTCTCTCAAAAATTAGCTTTGCATACAGCCTTCCAAATGTTCCTAAGAAGAAATGTAACCATTCAGTGCTGCCATGATGAGGTGTTCCAAAAGCCTGTCATGAAAATAGAGCACTTAGAATTAATCCCCTTAAAATGAGTTGTGCACGTATATATGTATTTGCATTAAACTTAGTTAGCTAACCACAGCCTGTAACTTTCATCTGGATGGTATGTGTTTATAGAGCAGAGCAGATGACATAATGTAGATTTTGGCCAGTAATCAGTTTCTCTTTTCCAAACATCATCTGAATGATGCAAACAACATCCACATGACTAGCTAGCCCTCAGTACGTAAAAAATCATTATAACCCACACTTGCCAACGCAGTTTTAATCCCATTTTGTTGCTTAAATATTTTGAGAGATAGAGATATGGCTCTATTATAAGGCACAGTATTTCATTTTAACAGGAAAACGAATCTCAAATATCAAGGGCAAAAGACCCAGAAACACTGCTGCTGGAAGGACAAGGCATGTGTGAGAAACTGAGCTGGAGCTGGGGCTGCGCGCTGCAGGTAAGCCTTCCTGGAAGACTACCAGGATCCCACAGCTTCTGCCTCTTTGTTCCCACTTGCTAACACATTGAAATGGACGTTCAGTAAAAGGTATGTTACCTTTTAATGTCTCTTCCAAAAATGTTATGAAAAGGCACAGAGTTCCTTCTATGCTCCCTTGCATATGACAACAAGGGAATGGAGAGCCCCGTCACACCCCCAACATGGGAGAACGCTCTCATTGAATCAGGTGGTGGATATATTGCCACTGATCAACGAACTTTCCAATATGTCCTCCTAGGATTCCGCCAATTCCCGTTGACTCTATTTCCCATCACTTCCTCAGAAATGAGCCTTCCCACTCACTGAGGAGGCTTTAAATACTTACTGTCTGTGCTCAACAATATGAAATACTCTCTCATGCTAAGCTTCTGTGGATAGATGATGTGAAAAGAAATTTTATGTTATTTACAATGTAAGAAATAATTGTGAGCTTTAGCAATTCCATGTCTGTGAAGAAGACGCTGAGATCTCACCATGCACCATAAGGTTTGGGAGGAAGTGGAACACTGTAATAAGCATTTTGCTTGTGTGACCTATTGGTATGAGTTTGTGCTTTTATTAATAAAACACATTAATTTAAACTGTCTTACAGATTTGTTGGGAGTTCTGCTCAGACCATCACCCAGAACATGGTGAGAACTCTGGTCAGTGTAGACATTTCAATCTCGAATAACCTGGAAGATGATCCGGGTGACATATTCAGTTTATATTGAAGAGGCCTGAGATTCTGGGGAAATATAAAAAGATGAGGATAAGAACTACAAGGCACAATTGCCTAACTGCAAAACGTGTTGCTGTGAGAGCTCTCTGGACCCAGAGCAGGAAGGATCCCATTGGTGTGCCTCTGACGAGCGTCTTCCTCCATTCACCCCATCATTGTGTGGCGCAGTTCGAACGGCTTATCCTGGTGCTATATGCAGTTTGTTTTGCAATGGTGGCAAGAATCATTTCTCTTAAATCTCTGCTCAGTGCTCTTCCCTATGCCAAGTTGTCATTTCAATGTCATGGTGTGGCTTTTGTTCTAGTTTCATGAAGCTACAGCAGATTTGGGGTATGGGACCAGAAACATAACTCTATCAACCTCTCAGAACACTCTATAAAAACAACTGCTGTGACTGACAATGGGTTCTTCATTCCTGGTGGTCTATATAATCTTATGTTGGTTTCAAAAAGATACAATACAAAGTTCTTTTGACAATATGTTTAAGTTCAAAGTCTCCACAGGGATCTTCTCCGTGCTTGCAAATTCAGAACAGCGAAGACATTTTTTTCTTTAGTCAGGTCTAGCTGTTTCTGTGTTTTGTTTTGAAACAGGTTTTCTCTGTGTGGCTCCAGACTGGCCTTGAATCATCACAGATCCACCTCCCCACGACTCCTGATTGCTGGATTAAAGGTGTGGGCCTCCACAACCACCTCTGTTTTACAAGAAGCTGCTTGTAAGACTCAGTCTATTATGTATATATAGGAAAGCAAGGTGATAAACACAGATTTGGGTGCATGTCCAGTTGGTAAATAGAAACTGCTTGCTTTTGTATTTGTGGATTCAGATGAATATCCTCAGTTTAAAAATCTGAGGACTAAAATAATAAAAGGTCCAAACCCTTTCGAAGGCTGGTCTGTCTCCAGTGGAAAGTTTCAGACCTGATCTCATATCACAGTTTGTAGGCACACAAGAAGTACTGTATAATGAAACATGAGATTTTAAAAACACATAGTCACACTCAAGTATTGAATACATGCAGAATGTACCTTTGAAGTATAAGTAAATTTTGGGGTTGAATTTGAGCATGACCATTAAGATATCTCATTGTTAATATTTATGTAAATATTTCAAAGTTTTAAAAAAATCAAAGTACACACTTCTGGTCTGAAGCATTAATTAGAACTGTTCAGTCCACATAATGAGTCTCATATTTATGACCAAATTATTACTCATAATGCCCAGATTCAAATGTTAGTCTTTAAGACACATTCAGACACATATATAAGGGATTAAAAATGTTTCTCTTCTGTATTAATACCCTATATAAAAAGGGCCTATTTTCTTAACAGACCATGTGGTATTTAACTAGCCTCTGGTGGATTTTCTGAAGGTGGCTGTTAATTATTACAGCATTGAGGATTAATATTGACTAAAGAATATATAATAATTTTATTCTAATTAATATATATCAAATACAACAATCTTTTCCTCCCAAGCACTTCTAAATACAAGTGTAACTTCTAGGTTTAATAGTTGCTTTTTAATAGCTGTGATCAAATTACCTTGCAGAAACAATTTAAGAGATGCATAACTGTAATCCTTACTCATGCCTTCAGAGACTTCCAGCTCTCCTCAGTTCCAGTGGTTCTGAGTCCATGCAGAGGAAATTCAGAGTCTGTGGGGAACGACTCTATTTATTTTATGGAGGACAGAAAGCAAAGATAGGAGAGCACCGAGGACCTGATATAAGCGCCATAGTCGTGTGCTCAGTGACTATTTCCTCCAGTTAGGTGCTGCATTCTAGAGATTCCACAGCCCTCCCAAACCCCACTCCAGCTTGGAAGCAACTGTTCAGCCCAAATGGCAGCTGTTTCATATTTAAATCATAACATGGATTAAGTCTCCAATTTTATTTTATGCTAATTTGATAATATATAAATATACAGTGAAATACCAAGGAACCCAACTCTTCAAGAACTTTCCAAAGTTTAGATTAAATATGAATAAAAATATACAGCCTGCCTTTGCACTTTTTCCAATCTCCAAAGTCCTCCTCATACATAAGAATAGTCATTGCAATTAAACTGCTATACTACAAAACAGGCTGCTTTAACATCCTATTCCTGCAATTGCATATTTGTTATGACACGTCTTACTGGCAAAGCTACCAACAGGATCAATTAGACTATATTCAGGAGAAACGATCCTGTGAATTTATATATATACTTTAAAACATTTTACCTCCTGAAGAACAGTTTTGGTTACTCTGAATACAGCTTTTGCGTTTTTTTTTATTAATATTATCATTATTGTAGGAGTACAATTCCTTTAACTAACACTTCCATTGGGGATCCCAATACTGTTTTCACTTTGAACTGAAGTCCAGAATGGAAACAGATTTCTGAATTTTAAACCCACATTGATGTGAAATGATCATTTACTGTGAGTTCATATTACTTACATTGAGGTTGAGGAAAAGAGAAATAGAGTTAAGAACTTCACGGTAGAGCTACAATGTGAGTAACTTGTGTAAACCAAGAGCCAAACAGCACCTGAGGTGTGTCCCTCCCACTTAGCCATACCTCGGCCATGATCTCAGAGAATCACAGAAAGTACATAACCCCAATGATGCTGAGTAATCTCGTTGACTGATAGCCTGCCTACAGCTGTGAAGATCGTATTTACTTCAGTTATACTGCTCACTATTTCTTACTGAGTGAAGGTTAGTATTAATTAGCAACTTGCCAAAATCTAGAACCACCAAGTCAATAAGTTTCTCTGCATGCCTTTGAGGAATAACTTAAACTCAAGGAGTTTCCTTCTAAAAAATAACCACTTAAAGAAGCATTTTGCCAAGGTCAGCCTGGAAGGCAAACAGGGTTTTAGAGGGGCAGTATAAGAGCAGTAAGCTACATCCCAGGCTAGAGAATTTCACTCTGCTAGTCACAGGGCATAGGATTTGGAAGAAAAAACGATGCAGGATTGATGGGTCCATGGTTCTAGAGAGCTGCTGGGTTCAGGTAACATGTGGCAAAGTCTGACTTCCTGGAAAGAGACTCCCTTGGAGGCTGGTATATGAAGCTGTGAATATGAAGTATACGGAGATCCCAGGATGCTCGAGATACATGCAGTAAATGGAACATTTACTGAAGAAAGATGCAAGCACTGAATGTAATTGGCTCAGGATAGAATCAATGAGAGGTAAAGGCAGCAGAGTAGGAAAGGTAGGGAGACATAAGCTGCTTGGAGCCCAGATGACTCCATCACAAGTCCCAGATGTCTGAGACAGAGTGCAGGAATTTTCTTTGCTGAATTTTGGGTTTGCTTTGGTCAGATCTTTGCTTCCTATGTCCCCATACATTTCCTTTTATGTAGGAATATTTATTCTATACCATTATAAGCTGCATTTATGCAATTTAACTTTTATTGTAAAGGGATTCACAGTTAAGAGGTTGCCTTAAACTTAGAAGAGAGTCTGAATCTGTACCTTTAAACAATGATGAACCTGTTAAAGACTATGGGGACCTTTGAAACTGAATTGAATATATTTTGCATTATAAATGACCCTAAGCCTTTGGGGACAATTGTTAGAAGGTTATATTTTTAAAATGATATGTGGAACTGATATGTGAATTCTCAGTAGTGAATAATACATGTTACCCTTTGCAGAGGACTCACATAGTAGGTCACAAACAACTGTATTTCCAATTTGCAGGTATTTAATGCCCTTTTCTGACTTAAATAGTCACTGGGTACACACATTCAAAACATTGATACATGTGTGATGACTATTATTGGTTGTCAAATTGACTACATCTGGAATTAACTGAAATAACCAAAAAATGGAGGGCATGCCAGTGAAAGATTTTTTTTTTTTGCTTAATTTGAAGTAGCAAGGTTCACATCTAATTCAGATATTGAGGCAGGAAAACACAAGTCTTTAATCTGGGTCACATCTTCTGCTAGAAGTCTATATAAAGGCATGGAAAAGGAGACTTTTTCTCTTTCCCAGTTTGTTCCTTCTTTGCCAGCAAGTCCATTCCTTTGGTAGCATTGGAGCCTACTTCTTTGGAATCCTAGAATCTACTGAAGACCAGCTGAGATATCCAGCCTCATAAACAGATTTGGTTAACAGCCCAGCTATGCACTGCCTTTGCTCTATGGTGGTGGACAGGTTAGGTATATTTTCTCCACCTCAGATTGACTGCATGTAAATAAAATGCAAGTAATAGAAGTCACTCATACAGTATCATGAAAATTAACCATGTTATGATCCTCTGCATTTCACTAATGATACAGTGGGAGAACTAATAAAAGTTGATTTCTAATAACCCTAAATCTGTATGCTTACTGTTTTTATTCCACAGATGAAGAGACTGGGGAACATTAAGCAAGGCTTCATGAAAACATGTTTTCATTGTAACCATCTATCACAAAATTTGACATTCTCTCAGCATTTCAAACGGCATGGCACATGAGTTTGCCAAAAGACTTTCTTCAAGGAGACAAGGGGTTGATGGGAATGTCCCTGCTAAATCTCAGCCCAGCCAAGTTTGCCAAGCTGAGGAAGGAATGTTTCCATTGCCATCTATCTGCTTCTCTGAGACTTGGAAACTGTACAGACAAGAGAAGCAATGCTATCCTTATCACTTCCATCAAAGTCTCTTGCAGTAGCTCTTCTTACCTAACCTTCAACATGGCTGACTATGGCGGTTCCCTGAATAAAATGTCTTCCAATAGCTACTTCACAGTTCTTCCAAACTTATGCTTCGCCTGCAGTTGCAGTCCTGAGATAACAGTACTGGAGCCAACCCCACCAGCAGCCGCCCATAAAAGTCCAACAATTATCTGCTGTCCTGTAGGGTGCTGAGTTGAGGATTCTGAAGTAGATGCAAGAAAAGAAAAAGAAAAATGGGCTAGAGAGATGGTTCCGTCAGCAAAATGCTTATTATGCAAGCAAGCAAGGAGATCCATACCCAGTCTCCATCACCCTCATAAAAATCTGGCCTATGCTTGTGATTCCAGCACTAGGGGTTGTGGAGGTGATGTGGAGACAGGATGATCCTTGGGACTGCCTGGTATGCCACCTTGGCTGAATTGGAAACTTCTCAGTGAGAGACCAGCATCTAAAAAACAAAGTGGTCAAGGGTGGTTTCTTGATTCCATATGTGGGCATGCTTGTGAGTATCCCGCATATGTGAAAACATAAACACTCATGCACATTCACACTTAAAAAAGTTATTTTTAAAAAAGAATAATTACCTATATTCATGTCTGTAAATGAATTCTTGCACCATGCCAGCAAGCAGATGAAGAGTGCTTCCTAGACCCTGAACACATGGTTAAGTATGTATTTGCCTGTTAGGGGAAACTAAGTGAACAATGGCATTCTAGACTAGTAGGTGATGAAATAAAAAGTGCATGACAAACAGAAGATGCAGAGGAGAAGAGTATAAGTCTATTGTGGATAGCATTTGCTTAAGGAAGAAAATAAAAATCAAAGCATAGGTCCTGCCCATAATGCATTCATGCAAAATGTGAATCGTGTCCAGAGATATGACATGATTCAACAAAGTAAAGAAAGTGATCCTGAGTGCATAAAACCCTTCAAGGAGAACTACAGATGAGTTATCTCAAGCAATGCATGGAGAAGTAAATGTAAATGTTAGCCCAGTGCACATAAAAAAGGGGGGACCATTTGGGTGAGAATAGTATGATCTCAGATCTTGCTCTGCTACCCTCCATTGAGTGTGCACAACAAATTAATGACATATTCTTCATCTATGAAACAAGGTAAGAGGACAAAACTAGTTCTGAAGTCCTCTCCATGTCTAATATCATTATAGCTGTAGTCAGAGAAGGCCAGAATAGCACATAGTTGTAGTTAAAGTCATAGGCAAAAGAAAGTAAAGTAGAGCCTTGTCTTTGCCATCCAGGGTGGAAGGGAATGGCTGTGATGGAAGCTAAGTGGGTAGGGGACATTACAGACTTTGGGAATTAAGAGATAATTAATGCTGAATGTGTTCAAGTATGATGTTTCAGGGTAATACCCTAGCTGAAGTGAATGAAGTTCATTTGTTCTGAATTTTAAAACAATAATTGTTTAGCATTCTTTTCCAGAAGGGAAAAATAAGCATCTATAAAGAAAATGAAAGTAAATGGTACAAACTGCACATAGAACATTCTCCACTGGCACACGTTTACTAGTCAGCTGTTTGCAATAAGGCTGGACTTTAAGTTGATTCATTATTTTATTCAACTGGCTTTCCTTTTGAAAATACATCAAGTAGTGTGAAAATGAATCCAGATGTAGCTGCTTCTTCAACATCATTGGGAATGTATGAGCAAATGGAATATAGATCATCTGATTATAAAAATAACTCAGAGTTCTTTTCATGTTTGGAAATATCTGAAAGAGTGTCACATCAAAAGTCTAAATGTAATGCAAGAGACAATTCTGTTCCTTATGATAGTAGGCACATGCATTGGCAAAGTCACTATTTATTGATTTGTGGACTAATGTATGATCATTTAATTTAATAGACCACAAACAATGTGTATCATTGTCATGAGTGGCTAACTGTCATGAGAATGTAGCAATAGGCCTTTGTATACTGAAGTAAAAAAATTATGAGACTTTACAGTAATTGAAGAGAGCATTTATTTAATTATAGCTATTTTCACTGTAATTTTGGAGGAAATACTACACAATTACATAAACACTGAATATAATGTCTTAATTTGCATAGCATGCAGTTCACCTATACCCTAAAATAAACCATAATAATAATTATATATACTTTTGAAGTTAATACCTCATATTTTCATTAAACATAACCATCTATCATTTTATTTGTAAATATTTTAGTATAACACTTTTTAGTCATTAATATATAGTGTGCTTGAGAGAATAATTATTTATATTTCCCTACCCTTGTGAAGTTATCTACACAATTTGCTGTGGTTACTAGCTTGGAAGGACAATATTGGCAGCACATTTTAAAATATTTATTGTTAAGTTGGTTTTGAAGTGAAATCCGAAATGTGCAGCATACGGTTAGAAATCTACGGGGCTCTGCTCCAGGAATCTGTCATTCTCTTTCAACTGTGACGGATATACTTTTGCTGTTTAACCGCTGGATGCACCCTGAAGTGCTTGGTTGGTTCAGCTCCCAAAACTAATATATTTCACGCATTACAATTCTAGAGCTCACACTTTCATAACTGCAAGATCACAGAACTGAATTATTTTGGAAACTTATATGGTATACAGTGACTCACAAACATGAGGGACAATTTTTACCTTAAAAGTAAGAGTTCCTGTGGAGAGCTCCATTTTGTTTCAAATTTTGTATTTTCCAGGGTATAGTATGACAGTGGATTCTCATGCCATCTTAGTTTGCCATTTCCTTTTTTAAAAACCTGACTCTTGGATAAATAAACCTTCATTGTTCATGGAAATCACAAGTGGTAAGAACTCTGCTCTCATAGAATTTACAAACTGTAAGCAGAGATGGGACACTCACACCATCACACAGATTAGAGAAAATAAGACATTAGAAATTTGTGTTAAAGAAATAAACTAATTCAGAAAAGGACAAACCTGTAAAATTGTTAAGTACTAGATAGCAAACAAAGAGGCATAAGTATGGTGTGGGAGGTCCTTCTGTCTATGTATTGCTTTTATTATTTAATGAATAAAGAAACTGCTTTGCTCGGCAAGGCAGAATGTAGGTAGGCAGGGAAAGCGAGGCTGAATGCTGGGAGAAAGAAGGGTTGAGTCAGAGAGAAGCAATGGAGCCACTGGAGATGGAAGCTGGGAACTTTAGCCGGTAAGCCACTGTCATATGGTGATACACAGATTAATAGAAAAGGGTTAAATTAAGATGTAAGAGTTAGCCAATAAGAAGTTAAAGCTAATGGGCCAAGCAGTGATTTAACTAATATAGTTTCTGTGTGATTATTTTGGGTCTAAGCTAGCTGGGCAGCCGGGAACCAACAAGCAGACCTTCTCCAGCATAAGTCTCTTTCACTTTCTCTTGAAAGTTCACTGGAAACAAAGGCTACCTTGATTCCTTCAGCAGGAAACTGGAAACAGTGTGAGGAATTTCTGTTCAACATCTACCCCTTCTCCTCACCCCTGTGTGCTTGACTGTGAACGCCACCTGACTGCTGGTTTTTAGGGATGACCTCCCCACATTTTGATCCAAGGAAAACTCCATTTATCCTGTGGATGGCTAGGTACTTGTAGTAAATTTTTATAAGTAAAACTGTGTCGCTACTAGTATCTTATTTTCTGACATTGATATGAGGGTAGGCCATCACTGTGTAGACCTTATTTGCATCCCTGAATTCATGAAACTCCAGAGAATATGCCAGTAGTTTTTAGTAATATTAGTCAAAGTCAAACCGTTTTGATTTGAATGCATTTTAAAGTTAACAATTAAATAATACAAATAGTTGTTACATATCTATTTATCTCCCTTTTATCTGTGTACTAAGGATATGTGGCACTTTTATAGCATTTACTGTGCATTAGCACTACGTGTAAAAATTGTTTCATGAAATCTGCACTTTATCACACTATTCAGGAGACAGAGCAGAAAGACAGAGAAACTTGGTCTAGCAAATACAACTATGAGATAAAGAAGCCAAAGATCCAACCCTAGTAATGCATCCTTGGATATTACAGCCTTAGACCTGGAGTATTAATACCTACATTATTAGCCAACCTTACACTGATTGCTCAAGCAAATCAGATGGTTCTTCACTGTGGTTCTCCAAACCCTTGCTTTCTTTGATTCAGTTATTTGATGTTCTTTCTTTACAGTCCTGTTGCAGTAGCTTTCTCTGTCAATACAGACAAAAATGTCAATAAAACTGAAAATATAGGTTGGCTATTGAAATTTATACACTAATTCATGTGTTCTCTCCCCCAGATACCTTCTCCTTTTCCTCTTCTTCACTGACTCACTCTTCTCCCCCAGTTCTCCCCCAGAGGAAGAAAGGACATTGGGTCTGCATTGACAGTTCAACCTGCAGAGAGATCGATGGAAGATTAGAGCTTGGTAATTATGCTTCTCTGGGACTCCTTGAAATTGTGTTGGCTAAACAATGCAACTGTATCCTAAATCCAAACTGTTATTACTGGTGATCTAAATATCATGGCTTAGCATTATCAGTGGGTTTCTCATGCTAAAGAGGATTAGGCAGCTGTCCCACGTTATTTTTGGAATTCCACAGACCCATGGAAAAGATTGGCAAAATTCCATGATGAAACCCATTCACAAAGAAGCACTGCAGTTTTTAGATCCTTTGTTGGCCATGTAGAAAACACTTTTTCAATGGAAACAAAGACATGTGTGAAAAATATAATAAGCAAAAAATGAGTCAGAAGGTCTTTACTTCAATTCTGTCTGTGCTAATCATCTGGACATGGGAAAGTTAATTATCACTTTAGGCCCTAGGATCTCTCAGCATGATTAGCTCAAGACTGACTCATAGATGCCATCCTACAATAAGGAATAGCCCAGTAGCCATGGTCATGTAGGCATCCTGCCCTACATTCTGAAAAGCTTTGTTAATTCTATAAAAAAAGAAAGGCGTTTAAAGTTAAAAGGCGTCCAGAACAGCTAAAACGTAATGTTTCATATGTTGCATGTCAAAACAATGAGTCACTTCCCTTAAAAGAGAAAATGGACAAATTAGTTTTTGTGCTTCATATTAACAAAGCAACTAATTAGTTGACTCTTTTGTTTTTCAATTTGTTCAACAACATGCAGGCTTTCCTAGAATATGGGGCATATCTAGTATGTTATCTAGACTGAAACAGCTATCTAGCCTTTTGAGTAAATAGGACATATGCACTAATTCTTTCTAGCCTTAAAATGAAATGGGTAACAGATAAATGAAAGCTTCAAGCAATCATGCAATGGTCCTCATCACTTCTTTTTTTTTTATAGGAACCTTTGCCAACACTGAAGAAGAGATTATAAAATTAAGTTTTGCTAAATAAGTTGGCCAACACTGCTTCTGGCTATTAAGAAAATAATCCCTTGTTTATTATTTCTTTATTTTGGTCCTTACTGTAAATGTTTACAGCCCCTGACTTGAGTTTGTAAAGAATGCTGCAAGAAAAATCTTTGCAAAGGTTATTGATACTTTGTGAATACTACCTATATCAAGAATAATCTTGTTTTATATGTAAGAAAATGTTCCACTAGCTTGGTATGCATGTTGATAGTCATTGCTATACATTTTTATATTCAGTTGTAACAAAATGTTTTCTGTGGGAGATTAAAATGCATTCAGGGGGCTAGTGCTAAAGTAATTGCTCAACAAGTGGTTAAGAGTCCTGATTGCTCTTCAGGTGCACCTGAGACGGATTCTTATCACCTACATTGAGGCTCTCAACTATCTAAAACTCCAGTTCCAGGGTATCAGATACCCTTTTCTGGACTCTTTAAACACTGCTTACATATGGTGCACAGACATATGTCACCAACAAACACAAAGCAAAAATAAATATGTTTTAAAATAGATTCTGATATAAGAAGTCTATTGTATCAGAATATACAATTCTTAATATAATATGGAAATTCTTTGAAACTTCTGCTTTGAACAAATGGAAGTCAATTTCTCTCTCATTGAGAATGAGGAATGCATAGTGATTCGCTTCCAATATATAGAATAAGGCAAAATTAACCATTATACCAAGATTCTTTTGCTAATAAATGAGATGATTATTTAGGGGAGCCTGGGCAATTGTTCCTCTAAACAGGCTGCTCCAATATCAAAATATCACATCCTCAACCACTGTTTTCATTTCCTTAAATACTTTAGCATTTCCATGACTATGTAGCTGGGTGAGAAGGAACAGTGGTTGCAACCTCAGGAGAATGTCTTCCCAAGGCTTCATGCAACTCTTTCTTCCCTAGAGAAGGAATCGAAACACCCATAATACCAAAGGTATGAATAGCTGCTTTTCAGTCTCTTCAGGTCCTTTTCACAACAAGTCACCACAGGTTCTGTGCTCCATGATGACAGTGGTCATATCAAGCCCAGAGGAAACTTCCACATTGCAATGACTTCAAATATTTACCATTTTCTAGCTTGACTAGTACTGACAGATGAAACCAGATACAAATCCTTGCTTTTGGAGTGCATGCATATTTTTAGAAAATATAAAGAAAACAAGTAAATAAAATACTCTATACATAAAATGCAAACAGATTGATTTATGCATATGTAGAAGTATTAAATGAAGATAAGTACTATGAAAAAAATCAAGTGAAATAGTTTTAATAGAAATTTAGAGGATAATAAATAACATAGACTTGAGAGTAGAAAGAATGGGAACAGTTAGTAAATAGCTGGAAAATTGCAACTGGAGTGGAAAAAATTTCATGTTGTGATGCACGGTAGAGTGACAGTAGGCAGTAATAACATAATATGAATTTCAAAAAACTTGAAAGAATATATTTTGAGTATTTGCAGCACAAAGAAATGCTTTATGTTTGAATGGATTGGTATTGATTGTTTATGTACTTTACAGAAGAATTATAATAACTTACATTTGTGGTGTTGGCTGCATAATCAAGGATGAGCCAAAAAGTATAGTTCATTCCAGCCCAAAAACTATTATGAATGGGCAAACAGAAAAAGATTAATTCTCCCTCAAATCATGTTAGACATTCTGGGTTTAGAATCATTTAACTATTACTAATTTTTTCCTTGTACTGAGCATGTGTGTGCTCTTGTAACATCTATGTCTTGTGTTATATTGTACAGTAGGGAGAATATAATAAGTAAGAATGGAAATAAACCCAAAAGAGTGTCTGGGGAACATCCTAGTTCTTCCCAGAATGCCTTTCCCACCAACTTATGCTCTATGATTCCTGAGGAAAAGCATTGTATGGAGAGTCATTTCCGTATAAAGCAATGCTTTAGAAGTCACTGTGTTTCCCCTCTTATTCAATGAACATAATAAGATAAAGCTTCATTAGTGTCTGCCTAGTACAGCTTGACTGCTTTTCTAATTAGACCCCCAAATAGTTGGGAGAAAATAATAGGAGTTTTATATGTCTCATAAAAATGTAATAGTCTTCCATCTGCCCTGAGAGAGAAAGCTCATTATTCAGTTGTTAATTCTCACTACGCTTCATGCCTGTGTCCTCATGCTGTTGTGGTCTCGGGTTTACTGCCAGACTTCATACTTTCTATTTATTTCATTATCATCCTAAGTGTGCTTCATAATTTTAACATTCAAATACAATGTCAGTATTTGAAGTCAAGCACTGAACATTTGAATGGACCTGGATTAAAATACTAAACTCTCCTTTGCCCCGCTCTGGGAGAACAGGATGCCCTACCTATCAGGCATTTCAGTAACAAGACTTACAAGTCTGTTTTTCTTACACTAAAAATAGCAAAAATTGTTTTGTGTGATGTTTATAGCAAGACCACTGATAATTGCAAACATAGTGAGTCTTAGTTTCTCCTTAAGTATAATTCTACCTTTCCTTAATTCATGTATTTTAGGAATTGCAATGTCATGGTTATCTGCAAGAGGAAAGTAAAAGTCTTTTATGCAGATTATTGGGCTTATTAGGCTATTCACATTGACTCTGGGATAATACATCCTCATTGGGTTATTACAGACTGAACTGTATCGTATCTGTTCTTTCACTTTTACGTCGTGTGCTTTGTGTTCCACTGAAATTTTCAGAACTTCATAAACTTTCTTACCAAAGCATTAGGGCTATAAAACTTTTACCTCCCTCTGAAATGGATTAAGCATGTCAGTAACTTAAAATTCTATGACTTTGCTCCTTTTGTAAGTAGGACATAATCGTAATTCAAATTTATTCTCTGTTCCAAACTAACCATTGGAAAGCATGACTCCTTTTACATGAAATGGATGCCCAGTTCTCCAGGAACCAGAGAATCTATTTTTTCCCTTCTCTGTAGTTTGCTGTTTGGAAAGACAGACATGGCTGACACAAAGACCTAGGATCAAGACCTTTAGTTCTGTGATATTGGAAAGGGTGTTTTGTTGATGGTTTTTTAAACTTTCCTTTTTTCTGTTTTTAATTGTTCTTTAAAACAAATTTTAAATTTAAATATATTTTGATCACATTCTTCCTCTACACAAAATTTGTTCAGGCCTTCTCCTCTTCCTCGTTACCCATCCAACTTTAAATTCTTTCTCAGAAAAATAAACCAAGAACCCAGAACAACAACAAAATTCCCAAAACCTAAATATCACCAAAAAGAACAAAATACAAACTGTCACCAAATAAAAGCACACACACACATACACATAAATAAATAGATAAACAAACAAACAAACAAATGGATGAATGAATAAGGAAGGAGAAAAGAAGGAAGGGAGGGTAGAAGAAGGAAAGAAGGAAGGAAGGAAGGAAAAAGAAACAGCCCAGAGTCTATTATTTACTGGTCAACTACACCCAACATGAGATCTACCCCTGTGTGGTTGATATACTCAGTGTTGTTCCAATGGAGAAAACTGATTTTCCCTCTCAGAGCAAGTATAAATGACAATTAAATGACAATTCTGTTGTTAGCCTTTACCTTAGTGGGTAGATTTACATCATTCATTCATTCATTCATTTAAAAAATATGTAACAAAATAAAATATAATAAGATAAAAGAAAAACTATCACATTGAGGTTGGATAAGACAGACCAACAGAACCACTGTGTCAAGCTTTGTGTCACTAAGCACTAGCATGCCTTGCATGTAATACACCATTGCACTAGCATGCCTTGCAGGTAATACACCATTGCACTTGCATGCCTTGCAGGTAATACACCATTGCACTTGCATGCCTTGCAGGTAATACACCATTGCACTAGCATGCCTTGCAGGTAGTACACCGTTGCACTAGCATTTCTGGAAGGTAGCACAAATAAAGGGTTTGTAGTTGGCTTGGTATCTACATTTCTCTTTTAATAGCTCGCTGAGTGCCTTCTTATAACAAAGACACTGGTACATAGGATTCGTGTAGGCACCAGCTCTTCATCTCCATGTTCAGTGAGTTGCATAGGTGATTTTCTACAGCAATTGGGCCTTGCTGTCGTTTAGTAGAGAACAACCTGAAGCAATAGTAACAGCCTGGGTTAGGGATTCCCATGGGGCCTCTTTGTCCAACAACTCAATTAGACATAACCCAAACCCAGTACTAGAGATGGCCAGTTGGGTCTCTGTTTCCTCCATTATTTGATAATTTTATTTAGATTGCTTTCATATACATATATATTTTAGGAGGTTTCTACAGTGTTAGGTTTCCATACTACTCCTCAAATGCCCCTTAATTTTAGTTATCTCTCCATACTCCATTCCAGTACCTCCTCTCTCCTTCCAATTCCCACTTGATCTTCCCATTCCAGACCCTCAGCTGTAATATCTATTCTACTTCCCTTTCCTCATAAGATCTATCCATCCTGGCTAGTCCCTTACTCTATACCTAGTCTCTGGTTCTATGGATTGAAACTTGGTTATCAATGACTTAACAGCTAATATCCATATATAATTAAATACATATTATATTTGTCTTTCTGAGCCTGGAATACCTCACTTGGGATGATTTTTTTTCTAGTTCCATGAAGTAGACTGATGCCCATCTTCCTAAAGAACTGCCATAGTTATTTCCATAGTGGCTGTGGAAGTCTTCACTCCCATCAGCAACAGATGTGTTTTCCACTTATTTTGTTGATCTTAGCCACTCTGACAGGTGTAAGAGAAAATCTCAAAGCAGTTTTGATATGCATTTCCCTGATGGCTAAGGACATTTTTAAATGTTTCTAAGCCATATGAGATTCCTTTATTGAGAATTCTTTCTACCACAGTTTTGTACTGGGTCATTAGTGTCTTTGATAACTAGTTTTTATTCTCAAGTATTATGTATTTAGGATATTGCCCTCTATTGGATGTGTATTTGTTTAAAAATCCTTCCCTATCTGTAGGCTACCCATTGATCCAAATGACAATGTCCTTTGCCATGTAGACGCTTCTCACATTCATGACGTCTTTGCTGCAGTTTTAATAAGATTGACACTCAAAAACTCATATGGTTGAAACCTTAGAAAGTGGTATGAGAAAGTTGTTGGAGTAGGTGCAGCCTTGATGGAGTAGGCGT
>LOEQ01014667.1:0-17457 GCA_001685075.1 Bramus lutescens | reverse complement strand
CTCCTTATGGAGTTTGATAGCCATTTGGGCAAGAAACTGCTCTTGCCTGAACTGTTGCATAAACTGAACATGAAGAACCCACAGAAAGACGACTGCTTAACTTGCCTAAAGGTGAGATGGTCTTTCAAGGTTCCTGCTTCATGAAAGAGTCTCTGAGACATTCTGCAGGACACAGAAGAAAGTGACTGAACTGTCTTTACAATTTCCAGCTTCTTGGAAAATTCTGCTGGATACTATGGGCCTATAGGCTGAAGATGGATGCCCCAATGGTATAGAAGGACTTTGGGTGACTGTACAGGTGGTGAGATGTCTCTGGCATTTCTAGAATTTTGGAAGTTGCCTACAATGCACTTCCTGTTTACTTAGGTAATAGTAGAGCCCAAATAATCATGACTAGATTAATTGAAGCACACTTTTTTATTTGTGTACGTGGTCTGCCTCCACCTAATGTGGGGCTGAGGAGTTCAGCATTGGATATGGGGAAGACAAGGTTTTTATAGCTCAAGGGTAAGGGATTTTCCAAATTGGGGATTTGGCAGGCAAATAGGTAGGGTTACAGAGACAGAACATAAGCAGAACAATTTTGTCACAACTACCTTCTAAAACAAAGACATGTAGTCATAAGAAAGTCTTAACAATAGGTGGTCATAATAAGAGGTAGTCATAACAACCATTTGAAACAAAGGCATCATTTCCTGGAACAGGCAGTATGGGACCTTTTTTAGTGAAGGTTACATGTGGGGCATATCCATATTGTTGAGAAATAGATTTAATCATAAACAGCAATGAACCTAATTTTTCTTTACTATAAAATGGTTTTCAAGTCTAAGACAGCAGCATGCTGGTTCTTCAGGTGTTCGTGCTACAGGCTTCTTCTTGGATGGTGTGGGACGACCCTCCTAGGCTGTACTGGCATGGGAAGCTGTGGAAAAACCCGTCTGTCTGATGAGAACTGAGGCTTAGGTCTCTGGTTAGGAGATGGAATGACCTTCACCAAAGTTTCTTCATGATGCTTTTATTATTATAAACTCTTATTAGTTTCTTAAAAATTATATTTATTTGTTTTATATGTATATGTATCCACTCATGCATGCATGTACATGCCACAGCATGTGTGTGAACATGAGAGGATAACTTTTAGAAATTGGTCTTTCCTTCGACCATGTGCAGCCTGGAAATTGAATTCAGGTACTCATGTTTGATAGTAATTGCCTTTATTCATTATGCTCGCTCACAAGTGTGAGCCTTGTAACTCAGTGGTGCGTGTGTGTTTGAGTCAGGGTCTCACTATAAAGCCCTCACTGGTCTAGAACTCACCCTTTAGAGCAGGCTGGCCTCAAAAATCTCATAAAGATTTGCCTATTATTGCCTCTGGAGTGCTGGGATTAAAGGAATGCACATTGTGCTGGGCTCAGTGGTCATTAGCTGACCTCAGACAGTGGTGTTCCTTGAGGATCCCCTTCTTGTTATTCTGCCTATTCCCCAGTGATCTTTCTTGTATGGACTCAACTACTTGTCTGTCTACTTAGACACATTTTCTTCTTGCATGCAAATTGCATCATTTGTGTGCAGAAAATCCTGTTGGTCTTTCACAGGATGGACTCTGTAGGGTATCCTCAGCTTGTTCTTCTTATGTCTCAAGAAATTCCTTTCCACAAAGTCTGGCATGGAGGCAAAAGCTGGCAATCCCTTGCTAAAAAGAGTCATTTTCCTTATCTCTGGCATGAAGGAACAAAAGACACATCTATTAACCTCTGCCTGAGGTGCCTATTTAACATATGAAAGCAGACATATGCTGCTCCAAAACCTGCTTATAGAGTCCTGGCTCCTCTGCCTCCTACTCTGAAACCCCTGCCCCTGAGCTTCATGCGCCCTCCCCCCAACTTCTTTGATCCTCACAAAATCTCATCCTTTCTGGCTGTGTTTCCTCTTGCTCCCTTGGTTCTCTTGGCTGCTGGCTGGCTCTGCTCCTGGATCTTTCCTGGTCTCTTCTCTCCTCTCTCCTCTCTTGCTCTCCACCCCCTCCTCAAACAGCCTGGTTAGGATGCTGGCTATGTTCAGTCTGGACCCCTCCATGTGCCTCTGGCTGTGGTCTACCTCATATCCATAAAAAACTTTCTCCTCAATTGATACCTAGAGGCAGCTGTGTCCTCATTTTTTTCACTCAGTTCTCCAGGTTCACCTGCCCTTTATTACTGCTTCCTTGGGGCCAGCCTCCATCAGGACAAGGCTTAAAGGGAATCCATGGAGTCCCTGTACTAAGATTTTTGTTTTTTAATCTGACAACGTAACAGAAAAGACACCTTCTTGATGGTTTCCTTCAGAATTTTTCTTTATTCTTCTTCTGTATTCTCTATTTTCTGACTTTATCCTTCCTCTAAGACTTATATGCCCCAACAAAATCTTTCAGGCAATATAGAAATTACAGTGTGGTTACATTCTATTTTCCAAGTGAATGATTATAATGAATATAGGTAAAAACATGTTTGTCACTAAAGAACCCACATAATTTACATCTAAGTGACTCATTATAGATTAACAGGGTGTAAGCAAGCAAGGTATTTTTTTTCAGCCAGTCTTTTTGTTGGCAGGTTGCATATTGTGGTTACAAAGAAGGGACCAATTATTTTATTATTTATCTCAAAAGATAATCTTATCAAAAAGCTTAGAAGAATCACAAATCTAAACTTTCATATAAGAAAAAGAACCAGTAAGCTCTATTTAAATCCTCAGGGTGCATAATCACTCATCAACAGATTTTTTTATATTAGAAAGATATAGGCACAAGGAATTAATCATTGCCTATGGTTACCATCCTAGCACAAAAGGCACAAGAGCTAATAATAATTGGGTTTTGGTTTCCTGACCTTAAAGAGTTCCTCACTCAACTCTATGCCTTTCTTAAACTTTAGATTTTCTTCTTGGGGTTTTCACCTCAATGTTACTTGACAAAAATATCTCAAATCTAACCTTAAGTCATTTTCAAAGCTTTGTTTCTGCTTTGATGTACTCCAAAACCTATGAACACATCTCCCAACATTGATATTTAAAGAATTTAGACTAGCTGGGCTACTTGGACTCATTTGTTTTTCTTAATCACTAACCTAAGCTACAGTCTATATGCCTCCTCAATGGAAACTAAGGTTTTCTAGTTGTGTGATGTGTGACACTTGCTTGTTTTTTTCCTCTATATTCTCTGTTTTATCAGAGGCAGGGGCAACATTTTATCCTACCTTTACCTATGTTAATTTTCCACTAAACTAACTTCTATCATCATCTCTTACTGTATTTATTAAAGACCCACAAGCAACAAAATCCTACTTAAACGAACACTCTTATTATATAAAATCATTGTTTCCGTTAAATAGTACAGCTGAAGAGGACTTCATCTTCACAATAATCCACAGGTAAAAAATACCAAATAGAATGTGACATTTCCATGAGATGATAATGCTGCATTAAGGGTAGTGGGGATCTCCCTAAGCCCATTCACACCATGCCACATACCAGAGGAAGATGGCACACCAGAAGCAAAAGACACTCTGGGTCTGCGGCCTTGTGGCCTTGCCTATCTGAGCTTTAACCATCAAGGCTTTGTTTCCTGGTGGGCCCGTGCCATCAAGTCAGTTGCTGTCTGTTGCTCCTCTGACATTGCCACCTGCCCTTCATGTTCTGTGTTGCAAATTACTCTCCTTGGCTCAGTTTGCTTCGGAAGATGTTGGATGCCATCTGATATTTGCCTTCTTTTGTCAGGTCAAAAGGACAATTCGGTTCCCCAAACTCCAAAAGGCATTCCAAATATCTAGAAATGAGTTTAACTTGGACTTTAGGAGGATTTCTGGTGGTGAGATAAATGTCAGCATTACTCAGGAACTTGTGAAACCACTTAACATCTGCCAAGAAGGAGTCATTTCCCTTACCTGGGACAAAAGGGGACATATGAATTTTCACTGACATATACTTTGGCTGCATATTAAAACCCATCCTAGCATCCAGACTTCCTCAATATCACAAGTGCCTCTTATACATCTTAAAGTCTCAACCCTAGAATAATGACTTCTCACCTCCTAAGGCTTCCCTCATCCCGGATATCCATTTGTTCTCTCTGTAAAGGCAAGGATTTCTGCCTGCCATTGCTAGTCTCACAATGTAATCTCTATTTCCTGATATTCTGTTTATCACAGATAGCCCTGGCTATATCCAATGTCCAGTATTCTTGCCATGTTTAGTCTATTTCTTTCTCTCTTTGTTCTGGACTCTTCCAGATGCCTATGGCTGTTCTTTTCTCATATCTACAGTAAAACCTTTCCCTTAACCATATTGTGGAGTGTTCATGTCAGCAACTTCTTTACTGCACCCTCTCATACATCTTCATGATAATATTTCCTCCTAATAGCACCCCCTTCTGCCATCTGCTATAGACTTTGGGAATTTTACTCCTCTATGCTATTGCAGTGCATAGGGTATTGGGAGTGGCCTTAAGGTTTTCCCCTGATATTTTTGGCAACATTTTATTTATTTTTATGTATATGAGTGTTTGCGGGAATATGTGTACATGTGAGTCACATTTGTACAGTGCCCAAGGAAGACAGAAGAGAGCATCAGACAGCATCTTCCCACACAACTGTGACTACAGTTATAGATGACTTTGAGCCACTGTGTGGATTAAACCTGGGTCCTCTGGAAAAACAGTTAAGTGCTCTTGACTGCTGAGCTATCTCTCCAGCCCCATTCTGATTTTTGTTTTTAAAATGTGGAGTCAGGGCTGGAGAGATACCTTAAAGATCTGTTCTCATAGAGGATGCTAGAGCACAGACCTGAACACCCTCATCAGATGGGCATCTGTAACTCTAGTTCTAAGAGATTCTGACATTCTCTTAGGGATGCATGGGCATCAGAACATATACATATTCATATACAGACACATAAATGTACACAAGAAAATCTTTTCTATTTCATTTAAAAGTAATATGCAATGAAATTACCTTGAGAGCCCTGAGACAATGTGAAAATGAGGAATAAGGAACACTGCCAGCAGCGTACCTTCAAGTCTCATTCAAACCTCTCAGTGGGTCTGTCAAAGAGAAGCAAAAAAGGCATGCTGTGAATTTTAAATGTGCAAAGAAGTTAGAAGTTAGTGCAGTGTCTGATTCGAGGAGATTAAATTATTGTACTATTGTACAAATAATATTTCTCTTATAAAACATTAAACCTGATGCTATCACAGTACAGTAGTATGGAAATTATTAATATGTCATGGAAAAATTTAGACTGCAATACAACTTTTAAATTCCATGGTCTTTCTTTTAAAGCACACACACTTTGGCACATAAGAGCCTTGACAGGTTCACCACTACATGTACACTAGAATGTCCGCTTTGAGGGCAGGCCTCACATCTGGAGCAGCATGCACTATATGACAGCTGATAGAAATGGCTGCTAATGAATATACACTTGGTATTGATTACACAATGCTTCTCCAAGTCATAGCTTTCTTGTTTCGAAAGTTTACTGCACATGACATATGTTGCCTTTTTAGTAAAATATGTTAAAGCCATTTCATGTACTGATGATATTAATTATAGCTTTCACTATTTATAAAATATAGTCTAAGTGTACAATATAGTACAAAACAAAGGTAGCCGTTAAGATTGCATTTTTTCACAGAACTTTTCAACACTCAAGGAAGTGATAAATATGGATAACAAAATTCCTGCACACACAGTAACATGAGTGTATGTAATATATATCTGTCTTTTTTTAGGCTGAGATTATAGTTTTCCCTCTCTTAGAAAGAACTCCTTAAAATTGTTATAATTGGTTTAAATGCTTTATAAAAAACTTAAAGGGAACAAGTTTGGAGTTAGGCTGTTACGGGAATATATTCTAAATCTGTGGTGGGACAGGAGAGTTTAGAATGGTTAACACTATCCTCAAAAACAATCTCAGATTTTTTAATTTATTCTTTCAAAAAAATTTTATAAGTTAATCATTGATTGTTTCATTTTTACAGCTTAAATATTAGAAAATGTGATTGAAATGATTAAATATACAACCTTGGAGGAGGATCTTATTAACATGAATGTATATTTTCTGTTATAGATACACTTACATAAAAACTAGAAATAATTTAAGGCCTCCAATATGAAAATAAAACAAAAAGAAAAAATATGTATAGCTTGAAAAAGTTAATGTCCTAATAGTGTCCCCCAGACAGACCACTACTATCTTTGGTAAAGGGAAAAAATGTTGCAAAACAGCACTTCTTTTCAAAATAAGGTCTTCATGTATACTTATACATATATTTATATGTATATGTAAGGATAGAAGCCACATTGATTATTTTTGAAGACTTCAGACATTCCTAACTTTGTTTTCACTCTAACAGTAGGCCAATATAAAAAACACTTTTGCTTTTGTAAGTTATTGAACAAACCTTAAAATTTAAGCACCACAAGGAAAAAATTAACAAATTCATGATGTTTAAATGTAATATCATGACGTCCTATTTCCATTTTCCCAAACTGGGACACCTTATTGTCAACTTCCCACTCTCATAATGACTCCAGCTTGGTACCCTCCATTGAAAGCTCTATCATCTCCCTTTCCAGTCTCCAGTTGAGCTGAGGTTTTTTGTTCATTTGTAGTTATGATTAGTTTTTGATATTCCATAATTCACTAATAGATGTATCCCCTATTTCTGTTTCCTCTCTGGCTCTTCTCCAAAGCTTTCTGCAGATACATGCTTCTAATTCTATGAATATGTCTCTACAACCATATCCTTTCTCTACATCCTCATTGGGTTCACTCTCTTGCTACCAAATTATTTCTGAAAGAACAAATGATGAACTTTAAAAAAAACACAACTACCAATAAAACTTACTAGAATAAACAAATTCTGTAATGTTGCAGGATGCAAAACCCACATATGAAACCCTGTAATCATTTTATAGAGTAACAGCATTGCTCAAAACAAAACAAAAGAAACAAATAAAAACCAAACAAACAGAAAAGAAAGTAATGCCTTTCCAGAAAGTATCTCCAGAAAATAAGATGTTTAGAAATCAATATAAATCAGGAAGTGAAAAACCTCTTCAATGAAAATTATAATACCCTAACGAAAAATAGTGAAGATCCTATACACAAATGGGGAGACATTCCATGTTCATGAATTGAAACAATCATTATTATAAAATATACATATTACACAAAATAATAAATAAATTTAATACATTCCCATCAAAATTTTAGTTTCTTCCCACATGTGGAAAAAATATCACCAAATTCTATTCTGAACCACATAATATCTCAAATAACCCAAGCAACATTGAGTTTTACAATAACTCATGTCAAAATATGTTATGACACCATACAACTTCAGTCTGCGTGATAACAGACATAGGCACCTCAACAAGTTAATAAGGAAAAATATCATACCTTTTGACTCAGCAATCCTACTATTTAAGGATCTGAAGTTGCAGCAGTTTTGCTAATAACACATCTTTACCTACATGTTCATTGCAACTATTCCTATAGTCATGGCATCTATAATACATTCCTTTTTCTCTGAAATTGGAGGAAGCAACTAAGGTATGCTCCAAGTTATATAGCTCTAATTTCTGACAGAGAATAACAAAACAAGGCTGACTTACCTAGCCATGTCATGTAAATTAATCCAAGTAATTCTACCAGAGTTACTATGAGCAATCCTGAGACTAGAAGGGGACCCATATTTTGGTGCACACTCTGTAAAAACAAAGAAATTATTTAGTATAAATGCATACAAACTGCTTAAAGAAATACATATCAAGTTTTAAGGATAGAAATTATTGTTGGAGATAAAAAATAAGTATATGTGCTGACTATCATTAAGTCAGCCAATAAAATGATACCGAATTGTTTTAAGGAAAAACACTTTTGTTTTCCTAACATGCAAGTCAGGATGAATGGAAAATTCTGTCTCCAGACAGTTTGAGTCTTGTTGCTTTTAAAGTTCTGTGAATTGAGTCATGATAATTTGGATAGCTGGCAAAGAGCCATGTGGTACATGTCGACAATATTCTTGTACTGGCATTGAAAGCATGATCCCCATTGGAAGAAATATGATAGTAGAAACAAAATAATCGACCAGCAAGTGCTAAACATTTGAAGAAATGTCATTAGTGCCGGTCATGCAAAATGTTGTGGTTGTTTGATACAGACAATTACAAAATGAAATATTCCCTTAGTGTACAATCCAGGATTTATTCAAATGCAGTTGGCAGTACACATCCATAGGAAAATATGTATGTATGTCTACAGAAATTCTAATCATAGTCACAACAAATCTAAAAGCAACCAGGATATCCTTCATTAGATGAATGCATTAAAACATATTGTTGTGTGTCCTCACAAATGTTCTGTACTCAAAAATAGTGAACTATAAAACCAGGAAAAAGCATGGGAGAAAGAAGCCTATAGAAAAAGGTTAAGTACAATATGTTTCTAAATAAAAAACAATCTTAATAATGAAAAATTATCAGTGTTGTCAGAGATATGTGGGGACAGAGAAATAAACAGGTAGGGACAAGGGATTTGGATCAGTGAAGGTGTTCTATATGACAAACAGTGAGTAATACATCTCATATGTGTTGGCCAAAGAGGAAGAGGGAAGCATAGTGTAATCTGTGGGTGATAGTCTTTAAACAGTGGTTCATCCATTAGAACAAATGTGTGGTCTGGTTGAGGATAGCGGGGGAAGATGTGGCATGAAGTCCACATGGAAGTACCTGAAGAGTATATGATACAATTCATGGAAACTCTGCAGTGCCCATTGAGCCTTGTTGTAAGCCCAATGCATCTTTAAAAAGACAGAGTTTAATATAAAGAAAAGGAAAATTAAGATCTCTGTCCAAGAGAAATTTAAATTAAGTTTCAGAAAAATATGACTCTTACCATTTACAGAAAAATATAGTCCTAACACAGAGAGTGCAAAGCCCAATGCCTGAATGACTGTTAATATGATCATGGCATGAAGGGTCCTCCCAATAGCTACAAGAAAGAAAAGGGCAAAGCAGAAGCATGGTGAGAATGATGATAAAGCAGTATGATCTGCTTGCATTTGGTACAATCAACAACAAGGCACTATAAGCAAGGACTGGCTATATAAGTTTGCATATGGCAAACATTTTCCCAGTGAGGTCACTCTTTCCAATATGTGTTGACTTCAGATCACCACTCAGCAGACTTTGACTATCATTGTCTTCTGGAGAGGACTGAAAGGTTTAACTCTAAACCTGACAACAGCACTGTTTAGGCCATATTTGTGTATCTTACATTATAAATGCCTATTATGCATGGCTTCTTCACATAGACATAAAATTGCTTTGGGGGTGCCTTGGTGATTACACATATAATATTCTTTGTTATGCTTTTCAAGGATCTATGGTTGTGAAATGGAACCTTTCTTGTGCATAACAACCCAAGAGAGACCTATGACCCACAAAGTGACTTTTAAAACAAGCGTTTACTTATTTTGTGTTGGGGGAAGCAGGTATGTGTGTGGAGGTCAGAGGACACTATGTGGAAATCGTTCCTCTCTTTCCACTATAAAAGTTCTGGGAATGAAACTCAGATCATCAGGCTTGGTGGCAAGCACTTTTAGCTGCTGAGTCATCTCATTGGCCCTGATGTGACTTTTTAATAATAACATCAAAAAGATATTAGTGGTTTACTTTTAAACTATAAAAAGCAAATACTCTTCATGTTTTGTATACACATATTAAGATATCTTAAGTTTTTCCAACAACAATAATGACAACAAAAACAAACCAAAACAAACCAAATAAAACCCAAAATAACACACACACACACACACACACACACACACACAGGTCCTTGTTTAGTATCCTGATTTGTAAACTCATCTTGCTGAAACAGTCTTATTAATGAAGAGAATTGTGTGAAAAGGGTGGACTTGTAATCTGCTTATAACTTCACTATCCTGAGGTTCAGAATGTGAAAGCTATCTTGAATTATTGCAGGCCAAACATTCCAGACATGAAATCCTGAAACCTGATAGTAAAAATTTTCCCATTTTGGAGCTTATTCGATGTTAGATCTCCTAAGTAGAGTTGTTCAAGCAGTACATTTTATGCAAATATTTTAAACTTGGAAATACAGTAATTCAAAATACTTCTGGTCTCAATTATGTCAGATGAGAGGTACTTTAGCTGCATATATAAAAATCACTTTTTACAAAAAATTCCTTCAAGTTCTAAGATGTTAGAATTTGTCATTATGGGAAGATGTCATTAGGAATAGCTTTGGAATTTTTTTCCCAAGACAGAGTTTCTCTCTAGATTTGGAGCCTGTGCTGGAACTAGCTCTGTAGAAGTGACTGGCCTCAAACTCACAGACATCTACCTGCCTCAGCCTCCCAAGTGCTGGGATTAAAGTTATGCACCACCATCACCAGGCTGGAAATACTTTAAATAGACCAAATTGTATGAAAATCAGTATTAAAATGAATAGAAAACACCCACTCTGCTGGCTAGTTTTCATAGTGACAGAAGGTGCTAGATAGGTGTCTAGGGAATGAAAGTCATCAATGATTTTACCAAGTTAGACCTTCAGGCTACAGTACCAACCTTACCTGGCAACATGTACCTACTGGGCAATAGTAACACAACTTTTACAGGGTAACTGCTTTCTGATAGGATTTGAGATTTGCTCAGCAGGAGTATAAACCTGGTCAAAAGCCACCTTGGAGTTCATAGGCCTTAGGGTAGAAACTGTTACTGCTATTTTGCTAAATGATCACATTGCCAAATTGCCTTCTAAAGATTCATTTTTATGCCCAGTAGATCTGAGTTGCTTGCTACCTTTGTGAGGAAGTTCCTTTCTGCCATGAGAAACAGTCAGGTGAGAGTAAAGAACTGGGTACTCAGCCGTAAATTGTGTGTCTTAATCACCTACCACCACCACCAACTAGGGTCATAGAAAATTTTGGAAGAGCTGGAAACAGTGTTGGAACCTGGTGAGAGGAAGGGCTGCCATGAATTGCTGTCTACTGCACATGCTACTTCTATTGCTTTCATGAACTCACAGCTGCTCTGGTTACTGGAGCAAGACCAGGAGAAGATCAAGCCCGTCAAGATTCTGGCATCAATGTGTTCTCTAGGTTCCACTCCTCACTAAGGAGGGCGCTGGCCACTGACTTCTGCTGGGGGAAGGGGGAACCATTCTCTGTTGAGGTTATGGCCAATGTTGGGTTACCCACACTTCAGTAGATGGCCTCACATTCATGAATACATGGATAACACTAACTGAATTTAGTGTTCTAGTATATTAAAAAATAAGAAGACATGAAGTTGAGACAGGGACACACTGATGGGATATTGGAGCAGTGAGAGGAGGAATTGGGGGTGGTTATAATCATACTTCATTGTACCTGTTGGTGAAATACTCAAAAGAAGGTAATTTTTAAAATGGGTTTTAAAGAAGGTTTTCCCCAAAGTACTTTCTTTTAAGTAAAATGGTAGTTAAAATCATGCTAAAACATCAAATGCTTACCTGGCATAAACTTATGGTACTGAAGAAATACAGGTATCACTGAAGGAATAACCAAGAAAATAAGTCCATTGCCTTTCTTTTCTGAAAAATCACCCGTTAACAAGCAAAAATTTATTTTTCTATGTGTTGCTGCTATTTGGGAAGTTAATGTACTGAATTTATTAAGTCCATTACCCTGAATTCTGCAGTCATAAAGTATGAAATGTTTAACCTATTTTTCTTCCAAATTTACAATGAGTCAACATTTTTCAATTACTTCAGACTCAAATGATTGATACAAATTTTAATGCTAGAGTCTCATCAGGTGAAAGCCTTTATTTGGTTTTAACTCTTTAGCTGACTTAAATCGTCAGATGATGAACTTGCCCTCACCGTCCACCGTCCGTTCATTCTCAGTATTCAGCCGGTCCCCAAGCCAAATCAACCACTCTTTTACACATCGTCTTCTGAGTTCATCAGCTCCTTGGGCCCTCACCAGCCCTGGATGCAATCCCGGCTGCCAAATCTGTGTTCTAAAGGTCTGCCTGTGCCTCAGTCTCCCCAAGAGAAGGCAGTGGTGTTATGTGGTCTGCCTTTTAGTCCTAGCCTTTGCTTCCCGGAATATGCCCTCTGCTGTTATGTACCATTCACACTTCCATCTCTCAGCTCAACGACCACTTCAGAGAGCCATGACTCCCACGGGCATGCCCATTTCCACATCTCAGTCAGCGAAGCCTGCCTGCCTCCATAGTGGCTTGAATGGTGGTTGTATACACATTCTTAACTTCCAGTCACCAAAACTATGACAAGAGGTAGAAGGCGGAATCTTAAACAGAGTTAAGCAATTGTCTTCAGTTTCAGTGGCACTGTCCTTGTGAGGGAGGAAGAGGGCTCAGATTGAACACAAAGAACCTGGTGAGGCAGATGATGGAAGAATAGAGAAGGGAGCTACTTTGCCACAGCTAAGCTGAGCATTGCCTGCAAACGCTGGAAGTTACAGGAGGCCGGAAGTGGAACACACCCCGCACTCCCACCAGAGCTTCAAGAGGCAGCATGACGCTGAGCACAGAGCAATTATAGCCATAAGTGGTCCAGATCCTGAGAAATCTTCTGTTCTTTGAGGCCACATCATTTGCCACATCTGTCCCAACAGCTCTCGGGATCAATATGCTCCCCTTTAGGGTGTTTCTCAGCTGCACACATTACAGCCCAGTACCTGTGCATCTTACCTGGGATAAAAATAAAGGCTCCAACAATGACAACTATGATGAACAATAGTCCAGAAATATCTAAAACAATCATTTTCTTGTTAATAAGGTTGGATTTCTATTTTTCACTTAAAAAAGACAGAAATAATTAAATGAACTTAATTAGAAAAGAAGGCATTTCTGCAATAAATAAGGTGCAAAGACAAACTGATAATACAGTAAAATTGAGCAACCCTTTAATAAGGCTCTTATCAGATTACTCACACCTTTTATAAGGATCATGACAGTCCATATGCATAGCAAATTGAACCGGAAGATGAAGTTAGTTTTTACCTATTATAGAGGAAGCTGCAACAGTTTTCTTAACTGCATTTTTAAGTTTCTATATTAATCTTTTTTGTGGGAGTGACTCTATGCATGATTACATTAGAACTTTGATCAGAATCCCTAAATTCCACACAGTAATATCCCCCAGTTATAGGCCTCTCTGAGTGCCTTTTGATATTGTTAGTGTTTCCCAACAAGCAAAGTCATTCCAGATTGACCACACAGTAGTGTGGTGTAGTGATTCACACAAGACTCGTTGGCAGTAGCTAGTTACTTAGCAATATTAAGAAAACAAAAACAGAGAAACAAGCGCCATCCAATATAAAATTCATAAAGCACTGATAAATTTTGGAAATACGGTTTGAAAAAGAACACTAAATATTGATCAAATCATATCCTGGTGAAACCCTGATAGAGGAGAATGCCAAGAACTTACAACTAAGATAGTGAAATAAAAGCACACTGCCAGGGTTCAAGAGGATTCATTATAGAAAAGAATTCTCCTAACACAGGCTAATCCTCCTGGGCCTCTACCCTCCCTGAGACAACAGACTTAACAGCACTTTCTCTTACTCTCTATTGGATTTCTTTTTATAAATATGAATTAATTACAGACATGCACACGCACACGCGCGCGCACACACACACACACACACACACACACACACGCTTGCCTGAGCATACATGCATTAAATGCATGCAAGAGACCAGAAAGGCCAGAAGAGGGCATTACATTACCTGGAACTGGAGTTACAGATGGTTGTGAGACAACATGCGGGTTCTGGAAGCAGATCTGCAAGTGTTCTTCATTGTTGAGCCTTTTCTCACATCCTTCTTCATAAATGTTAATATTTCTGTATATTCTCTAACCTCTTTGAACCTTTCCTTTTTGTGAATGCTGCTTGCCTTATCAAGCTTCTTTTCATGATATGGATCAAATGTGGTACCCATTTGTGAGGATCTAGAATATTGATGACTGGACCTATTCTTCTATATCCATTTCCAGGACTTGGACTCCCCCCCACACTCACAAATTAAAAAAAAACTTTAAAAATATACTTATAGAGGAAATAGCTGATTGTAACTGAGAGCACTGAACAAAGGTTTTGTGGAAGAGGGAGAATCAAGCCCCATGCTCTCAGTCATCCTGTGGGTAAAAGGAAAAATAAAAATTTCCAGAATACAGCAACAATGGAATTCAAGACTACAGACACACAAGTTGCATAAAACAGTTACCCAGGACAAACACCCAGTCTCTCTTTGCCACTACCAATCAGTCTGGGAAAGGAAGAGGATAGTTAAAACTCCTATTCTGTGGAGAATAGAAAATTGAGCAGCTTATGTTCCAAAATCCAAAGTGCCCTCTCAGTCCACTAAGAGTTGAAGCCCAGAGAACAACAGAGTCATGTGAACAACTAACTGGTAGTGCTGGTCTGAACTGAACCTCAGGAGAACAAGTGTTCTTAAGCCCAAACCACTGACACAGGCATCCCAAGTCCTGGTGAGATGACAATTTTTTCTTGGCACAAGAAATACATGCTTGAGTTTGGCCACACCAGAAGCCCAAGTGTTGAGAGAGACGTTAGAAAAAGTTGGAACACATAGAACAAGTCGAAGAGGAGAGTTAGCTGGATGACAAGGGTTGATGTAGTGATGCCCCATAATGAAGGTTTGGAAAACTCTCAAGTGAGCTTTTACCCCTCTTGATACTACGAGTGACTCAAGCTAAGATGTAACTTGTGAAAACACCACTGAAACACTGCATTCTAGCCAAGAAAGTTTGAATCGGAGACATAGGTGGCCAGCTCTCACACCACCAGTGTTAAATCTAAGACTACTCATGGAGGGGAATAGATATTAACTAATGTTATAATATTTGTGTATTTATTTCCTACAGGTATTCTTTCAAACTTTACTGATTGTATGCCGTTTTAGTTTGCTTTCTATTGCTAGAATAAACTCCATGACCACAAGCAATGTGGAAGGGAAAGGGACTGGTTTAGTTATAATTTTGGTTCATCATGAAGAGAGGTTAGGGCAGGACTCCAAGGCAGTAAGGAACTCAAACAAAGGCCCTGATAGAGTGCTGCTTACTGGCTTGCTCTTCATGGTTTGATCAACCTGATTTCATGTGAAAGCCAGGATGAGCTGTCCAGGGGTGCTACCATCCCCAATTGACTATGCCCTTCCACATCAATGACTAGTCATAAAATGCCAAACAAACATGTTTGCCTCTCAATCTGACAGAGGCATTTTCTCAACACAGAATTTCTCTTTCCAGATGATGCTGGACTTCGTAGACTTGACAAAAACTATCTAAAATACATACATTTCATTTTGTTTCTGTTTTTTAAAAGTATTACTTAGGTTTTATGATGATTCTGCTTTTGCATCTCTTCTATTGTGTTCTCTACTCTATTTTCATCTACAACCAGAATACTTTGTCTCTCCTGCCTCCTCTTTTTCTTTCTTTCTCATACCCTCTTCACATACTTCTTGATTATGACTTACCATTATATTTAATAATCTTAAATTCAACTCGCCTCACAATATCCCAGCTTCTCTGTACTGGTTACTTTTCTGTCAATTTGACACAAGCTAGTATCATCTAGAAAGAGGAATCTTTGCTTGAGGAAATGCCTCCATCAGATAAGCTTGTGGGCAAGTCTATGCGTGGATTTATTCAAAAAAATTAATGATTAACTTGTGATGGCCCAGCTCTCTGAAGGGAGTGGTCCTGGACTGTATAAGAAAGCAGTCAGAAAAAAACATTGGGACCAAGCCAGCAGGTAAAACTTCTACAGTTCTTGCCTCCAGGATCCTGCCTTGAGTTCTTGCCCTAACTATTTTTCCTGATAGACTGTAAGCTGTAAACTGAAATTAGACATTTCCTATTCAAGATTCTTTTTGTGAGAGCTCTTTATCATAGGAGTAGAAAGCAAACTAGGATATCCCCTCCTCCTATTAGCTTTTCCCTTATCTATTTTTTGCTACTGTTTTTTATAATAATTCACAGGGTTAATCAGATTATTTTCTGTCTAGTCTGGCATATAGTAATAATATCCTAGCAATACCCCCTTACTATCCTGTTTCTTATTCTCTAAAAGTTACTGAAGTTGAAGGAAGTGATTGTTTTTAATTTACTATTATTGTATTTCTTAAAGGGTTTATTAAAAATTATAGTTGATTCTGAAATTAATATTCTACTTCCAATGAGGTTCTTTCTGGAGACTGTGTTTAGTACCCAAAGATTCTGGCTACTAAACTAAATCCTGGGACTAAACTCAACTCCAATAGGACCTAGCTACACTTAAACCATGCAAATACTTCAATACTGAAAAGCAATGTGTTATTTTATTTTTTAATTCAATCAGTGACCTAGTCTAAGACATGTAAGTTCCAATGCAAACACACAAGTAGAAAGATAAACCAATTAAATCACATTTACCGATCATTACATTTGACAAGTAGGCTTTAAGCTAAATAGTCAAAAAAGATAAAGAAGGCAACTTCATGCTGTACAGGGACAGTTGAGGGAAATAGTACAATTGTAAGTTTGTGTGCTAAACACCCACATGCTTGGTTACATAAAGCTAACACTGCTGGAAAGTACAGATAATAACGGTTGATAACAGTAATCCAGTTTTCTCAGCAGATTGGCCATCCTCAGACAAACATCATCAAAGAAACATCATACTTAAATGACATTATAGATCAAATGGAATGATCAAATATCTACAGAATATGCTGCCCAAAGAGTGTAGAATACTCATTGTTCTCAGAAGTTCAGGTAATGCTCTATAAAATAGGTCATATTTTAGGACACAAAGCAGCTCTTAACTAATACAAGAAAATTGAATTTCTTATATTCTATCTAATAACAGTGTAGCAAAACAAGAAATCATCAGCAAGGAGAATTATAGAAAATGAAAAACTCATGGAGACAGAATAATGCAGAAATGAATAATGAATAAACTACTGAGGAAATTAAGGGGAGAAATTCCAAAGTTCTGAGAAATGAATGGTAATGAAAATGCAGCATATTAGAGCCTGTAGAATATAACAAAAGCAGTTCTAAGAGGGAGCCATATTTGTATAAAAATCTTAGAGCAAGAGAAATATAAATAAATACTAATGGATTACTTTGGAGTCTTAGAAAAATAAGTGCAAGCTTAGCCCAAATTATAAGATGTAAAGAACTCAATGCAATGGAAAATAAAAAAAAATCATTTGAGCAAACCGCTGCGTTTGAAAAAAATTAAATTGAGACAGTCTTGGTAAAACTAATGAAAAGAAAGGAAGAAGATGAAATTTCATAAAATTAGAGATGAAAGGGGAACATTACAACAGATATAGATGAAATTCAGAAGTGTACTTTCAAAAAATTATA
>LOEQ01014666.1:0-17459 GCA_001685075.1 Bramus lutescens | reverse complement strand
GGGAGGGAAATGGGAGGAGGTGGAAATTTTTAATAAAAAAGTATTAAAAAAAGTATTCTATGAGTTGTGAAATCAATGATTAAAAAAAAACAAGCATCTGACTAGATTGTTTCACATACCCTAAAAATCTATCAGACTAATTATACTGCCATGTAAGATAGGGAGATTTTATTTAGGGCAAAAATAAATTTACTACCATATTAGACTTAACACAAATTTAGCTGTCAGTTGTCACTTTAATGATATTGCTCTTTTTAGAAACAGTGCTATAAGAAATAAATGTGGCATTGTAATTTTGAATAACTTAGGTATGAGCTACTGTGCATTTGTTTATGGCTTCTTTAACTTATTTCATCAATGTTTCATAATTTTCAATTAATATGTTCAGGATTTCTGAAGTTAAGTTTATTTCTAAATATTTTATTCTGAAGTATACAGAAAGGTTAGCAATTGAGGGCATTGATTGTTCTTCCAGGGGATGCAGGTTCAATTCCCAACACCCACATAATTCACAACCATCTGTGACTTCAATTCCAGAAGATTCACACCTTCTTCTGGTGTCCATGGTCACCAGGCCCACTTAAGATGTACCGTCATACACATAGACAAAACACCTATGCATATAAAATAAATAAAAAATTAAATATGTATTCTTTTTAACATTGTGGTAAATGGGATTATTTTCCTAACTTGATTTTCAGATAGTTTAAGTGCATAGAAATGTAGTCATTATTTTCCTACTGTTTGACATACTTATACTTTTTTAAACTTGTGTATTAATTCTAAGTTGGTTTTTAGAAGTTTTAAGGTTTCCTGTAGATAATGTCTTGTGATCTCTAATTTGAAAGTTTACTTCATTCTTATTTATATGTCTTCCATTTTTTTTTCAAATGGCTAGGACTGGGATTTCTATTACTAGATTGAAAAGGAGAAATAGGACTGGGCATATTTTTCTTTTTCTGATATTAATAAAATGGATTTTGGTTTTTATTGTTGGGAATGAGTTACGGATTTTTGCTTCATGTCATTATTAAAATGTAATTATTCACTGTTCCTGATTCTTTAAGAGGTTTTCTTCAAGAAAGGAAGTTAAATTTTATTTTGTTCTAAATCTCCTGAGATAATACTGTGATCTTTATATTTCCTTTTGTTATTGTGGTATAAAAATGAACGTATTTGAAAACTTGGAATAATCCATGTAACACAAAATATGGTTTGATCATGTTATATGATCATCTTAATATACTCTTGGATTTAATGCACTTGTATTTTTAGGGGATTTTTTAAAATGTATGTTCAATAGAGCAATAGCCTTGCCTTTATTTTCTTGTGGTGCCTTTATGCCGTTTTGGCATTACAGAAAGGCTGGTCTCTTAAAATGAGTTTGAAAGTAATCCCTCTACGTACAAGTTTTGAAAGTTTGAGAAGGATTGATGTTCATTAAGTAGTTGGAATGATTCACAAAGTCCTAGGTCTTCTCTTGATTTATAATTTAATTTCTAATATTTTAAAATTATCAGTTATATTTGCACCTAAACTGCTAAAACTTAAAGCAACAATGTATTCTGGAAAATTCATAAGTGTTTTCTTAAGAAATTTACAAATAAAAATAAATTATTATATAAATACATTATAGCTCAGAAAGAGGTTTGTATGTCTTCCTATAGTAGTTATTGAGCTTTTGTCATTTTAAAATTTAAATGATTTATTTTATATCCTGGCCACAGTTAGTCCTTTCTCCTCTCCTCCCACTCTTTCCTCCCACCTTCTGTCTGCCTGCCCACTATCCACTCCTCCTCTCCTCTGTTTTTGTTCAGTAAGGGGCAGGTTCTGGATGGGTGTCAAAAAAGCATGGCATATCAAGTTGCAGTAATCCTAAGCACTTTCCCTTGGCGTAAGACTAGGCAAGGCCGTTCAGTATAAGGAAGGGTTTCACAAAAGCCCACCAAAGCGTTAGAGACAGCCCCTGCTCCTGTTGCTGAGTCCTGCAAGTAGACCAAGGTAAACAACTGTCACATATATGTAAAGGGTTTAGGTCGGTCTCATACAGGGTCCCTGTTGGTTCAGATTCCAAGTTCCTATGAGCTTAGTTAGGTGTTTCTATGCTTTTTCTTATGATATCCTTGGCTCAAGGGGGGTTGCATGGACCTCCCTGGGAAGGGAAAATAGAAGTCATATTCTGGGTAGAAAGGCAGTGGGTTGGGATGTGCACTTGAGGGATATGGTTGGGGGATGGATGGAAGGTGAGAATATCTAAAGCGATGACTGGAAGGGGAGTCTTTTTGGAGTCAGGTAAAAACCTGATGCAAGGAAAACTCCTGCAAATCTACAAGAATGACTCAAGCTAAACCTCCTAGCAATAGCCTGAGCTGGCCATCTTCTGTGAACAAATTGGCGACTATCTCAGTTTCCACCAGAGAGACTCCATCTAGTAACTGATAGAAACAGATGCATAGACCCAGATCCAAGCATTAGGTTGAGCTGGGAAAATTCTGTTGAAGAGAGGGAGGAAAGACTGCAGGAGCCAGAGGGATTTATGTACTTTTTAAAATGTTAACAATATCGAGAAAAAACAGCAAGTATCATTTCCTCTGAATGATGGATAGTATGACTTACCTAAGGTTATGGTGTTTTTTTTTAAGATTATAATCATAAGTTCAGTGAGATGAATCAGTTGAGAAATGTATTTGAGTTTGATACCCTGGACAAACATGTTAAAAGGTTTATGGTTAAAACATAAACTCGCAAAAGTTGTGCTCTGACTTCCATTTCAGTTGTAGCACATGTGCACATAAACTGCACAAATATACACACATGTGTGCGCATGCACACTAAATAAATTAATTTAAAAATATAAAATAAAAACGTCATGAAAAAATCAAAAGAATTATATAAATGTAGTAAAGGTTTGCAAATAAATTTCAGATATCACTAAATGATTGTGTTGCTTTTTATCTTTCTTTCCACAAACTAAAGTCTATGTCAGAAATGTCCTCAAATATATTTATCAATAATCATGAACAATGAAGAAAATTATTTAGGCTTAGCATTTAACAGATATCAGTAATCTGAAATTCTTTCAAATGCCATGTATTTCACCATGTAGAATAAAAATTGTCTCAGAAAGCATAGGAAGTTTGCTCAGTATTACACTAAGAAAAAGAAAATGTGTAATTTTTCACATGAGATAAATAGTCGTTCTTGTACATGTGTTAATCTGTTGTGTGGATTATGCATATGAACATCTTTATACGAGATTAATGATTAGTAGATATTTGGTCATAGCGTCTGAGAAAAGGTAACAAGTCCTTATAATACTGACAGACAAAAACCCATGTCCAGAAATGAGGTTAAGTGTAGGAAAAAAAAGTAACTAAAACATATAATGGTTGACCTTAAGAAGTGTACTGAATAAGGAAAGCAAGAGTTATAGAAAAAAAAAACATTTATTCCCAAACCAAAATCTTTCCCTGGGGAAAGAACTCAAACTGAGAACAAATGACCTCAAATCAGAAACTGCAGTTTCTTTTCACCAGTGGACAAGAGTTTGGAGGAAGTCTAGGCATTATAGGCAGGAGATGCTTGCAGAAATCAAAAGAGTGTTCAGTATTCTGTGGGGAAAAAAACATAGAAACAGGCTGAATCCCCAAGGTAAATCAAAGGCATTTTTCTAAGCTTGGAAGCAAAACCTGATATTGAAAGATATGCAGCTCCATTAATCAGGGTAATTAACTTTTTAAAAAGGCTTTCTCAATAAGCAACAACCAAATAGGAGCCCATAGACTTAGAGAGCTTCCTATAAGAGAATAGTGACAGAAACTAGAATTTGGGTGGTGATAGAGGTCTGGGTTCTTCTAACAATGGCTGTTGTTGTATGACATGTCAATGATGAAGGAAAATAAAGCAAAAGGAAAAAATGAGACATATGTTACCCTACAAACTTAATCACAAAATATACTGCCCTCAGAATAATATTTATTAAACAACTGTTGGATTAAATAATCTCTAAATAGTTTCTACCCCTTCCTTTCTATGTATGAGTCATAATTCTACTATAGACAAGGAATTCTTGTTCTTTGTGTCTCACTGTATGGTTATTCTAGGATTTTTGTTTGTTGCAGATTGCTGAGATAAAAGAAGTGAACCTATCACCTGGGAGTGATTTTTTAAGCCCCTGTCATAGGAAATCATTAAATGTTAGGGCACATACCTTTGACTTTTCCCAAGAGATGTTAAAATCTACAGTTTTGTCAACCAACATTTGTTGAATTCCTGTAACATATGTGTATGTGGGGTTAGATATTTGGGGGAGTAAGATGAATTAAACAGTCATGGTTTGGATCAGTATAGTTAAGAGAGCCAGAAATATACACCATATGGATAATACATTGATAGAGATGTGTAGGCTCTCAGAAACATGGAGAAAGGACTAAATGTTAGTTTGAAAGAGGAAGGAGTAAAAATTGTTAAGGAGCCATTTTAATTCTTACAGTGTGAGAGATATGCTTTTGGGAGAATATTTTGTAGAACACAGCAACAAAGAGAACCTCTTGACCAGAAACATGGAATGTATAAAAAGTATTTTAGAAAAAAGACTTATTTTAATTAAAAAGTTATAAAAATATTTCCTGCTAGTTCTGATTCTATCAAATTGAGTCAAGGAATGATATTACACAACATTAACAGATCAGACCTCCTGTATACCATGCAATCACTTTATTGGCTTATTAGTATAATCTGAGAATGACATACAAATTTAATTCATTTACATCTCTACAGAATGTTCATAATAGATACAAAGTTCTTCATACTAAAATTGTTTGCTAAACCTTATCTTCATATTTTAATTAAATATTTAGCAAGTATAAAATGATACAGCCTTCAAATAATACCCATGGAAGTACTTAGATTGCTTTCTTGTAAAATTCAAGGATATGATTGTTTCTTTACTACCCATAAAGTAGTTAAGAACCATCTGAAAGATGAGGTATAGTTTAGTGGCACAGTACATTCTTAGTGCATGAGTGACCCTGAATTCCATCCCTACCACAGAAAGAAAGAGAAAGGAAACATGTAAGATTTCATAGATTCTACATTTCCACTCTTTGTTTACATTGATTGAAATATGCTGAAGTCATAACAGATCAACAAAGATACCAACACTTAAATATGAGTTTCTTATAGATTTTCAATCTCTGAACTTCAAATTACAATCTATAACATAGGCATTAAGAAAATAATAGCTTTTTGCAGACAAAATTCAAGCATTGTGTGAGGATGTATCATGTGGTCCTATCCTTAACTGAGGAGCTACTGGCGTTTAGTAACTGCCGGGAAAGGAAGAGTCAGATTTCTTTAATCTTAAGACCCATACCAACGAGTCTCTGGCCAATAAAAACTGTATTCAGTGAATTTAATGGGAAAAGAGAAAGAACATGAAGCTTGTTGAGTAGGTTGGTGGAGGAGTATCTGTAAGGACGATGGAGAGGAGGGTGAATATGACCAAAATACATTGTTAGAACATTTCAAGGAAATAATAAAAATATTATTTTAAGAATTTAATTCAGAAAATTATGTACAGTCAAAGGAACCTCATTAGACTTTTCAAAGTTAAATTCACTGAATAAGAATCACTTTTGCCTCTTTTTGTTTTTCTTTTGGAGAACTAAGAATGAACTGAGAATGATGTACATGCTATAGAAACATTTAGGCACCAAGTTCCTCTATACCCCTGAGCTCTAGATATTCTTCAGATGGTTTGAGAAAGTGATCATTCCTCAAGTTTCCTTGATAATCAACAAACCTTCTCAAATACTTCTTTGTTGAAAACACACAGCTGCTCTGTCCTGTATTTACCCAGTCTTCTTTTTGTATCTTCATTTTGAGGGTTCCAGAATTCTTTTATAATAGACAACAAATTAATTTGAACTGAGACTTTTCCAGCTTCATCATTTACATAAAAATCAAAGACAAATATCATGTGTACTCACTCATAAGTGGCTTTTAGACATAAAGCAAAGAAAAGCCAGCCTACAAATCACAATCCTAGAGAACCTCAACAACTGTGAGGACCCTAAGAGACAAATATATGGATCTAATCTACCTGGGAAGTAAAAAAAGACAAGATATCCTGAGTTAACTGGGAGCATGGGGTCCATGAGAGAGGGTAGAAGGGAAGGAGAGCCGAAGGTAGGGGAGTGGAGAAAATACATAGCTCAATATAAACAAAAGCAATAAAAAATAAAAAGAAAATAAGCAAAGAAAAAAAAAACAAAGGATAAAAGGTAGACTTCTACTGATTGTTCTTCTCCTGTATAATATATGTTAGCAATTTTTCCTTCAATCTATTTGATAGAACTAGAAGACATATTAGGATGTCTCACTGCTGTAGAAACAGGAATGTGATCCACATCTAGCCAATCATTGACTATTGATTTCCTTGTCATAGTAGTTCATGAGATTGAGGAAGATAGATAGATAGATAGATAGATAGATAGATAGATAGATGATAGACAGGCAGACAGACATACAGCAGAATATCTTTTGGAATATAAATGATATTAGCACATAGTTACCCTGTTAGCTGCTATAGATCCAGATCTGAAACAGTCACCAACATGTAAAAGTACTAAATAAACATTAGTGGTCTAGTTAATTAATAAGCTGCAAATATCTGTTTTTAGAGTTAGCAGGTAGTTTTGTATTTAAGTAATATGAATGAAAGTATTTAGATTCCTTTCTTGCAAAATTCAATGGTATGATTGTTTGAAGTTTCATTACTGCCCATAAAAGTATTTAAGAACAATCTTCAAGCTGTGGGTGTAATTTAGTAGTACCATGCTTGTCTAGCATATGCATGATCCTTGATCTATCCTTAGCACAAAAAATGCCTGAAGGTATGTTGTACATAAATGTGTGTTATATATCATAGGAACGTAAATTGTGCATTTAATTGCAATAATTATCTCCAAATTGGTCACTCAGTACATGGAATATAATAATCAGTATCTCCTGAAGATATAGCAAAGTTATATGGATTTTTGCCTCCTTCTCAGTATATTTTGTATAATACATAGAAATTTTCACTTGAAAAAGTCTTTAATTATAATATAGCATCTAGAAGCTAATACATGAGACAACACTTACTTCCCACCTACCTCAAAGTCTCATGTGCTAAAATATTTTACAAAATAAACAAACAAACAAACAAACAAATGCAACAACAACAATAACAACAAAACCTCAGCACTTGCTGAATTATATGAATTGCTATATTGGTTTGTAATCCATAGACATATACTTGGAATATTTGAATAGGTTTAACTTTATCATGATAATAGCACTAAATAATATCACTAATAAATAATATCACTAAACATCATAAAACAATTACACCTAGAAATTCTAACCACCATGATGTCACAAACATGAGCTGAACTAGAACAATATTAGGCATGAAAAAGAGGACACACAGGAACGCTCAGAGCCCTCAAACCTACAAAAATGACTTCAGGCTACAAAGAATGCTGGATTGTTTGGATCTCATTTCTCTGATGACTAAGGATATTGAGCATTTCCTTAAGTGTCTTTCAGATATTTGAGATTCATCTGTTGAGAGTTCTCTGCTTATGTCTGTACTCCATTTTTTATTGGATTATTTGTTCTTTGATGTCAAGTTTCTTGAGTTTTTTGTACATTTTGAAAACCAGTCCTCTGTATGATGTGGGGTTGGTGAAGATCTTTTCCCATTCTGTAGGTTGCTGTTTTGTCTTGTTGACCGTGTCTTTTGCTTTATAGAAGATTCTCAGTTTCAGGAGTCTCATTTATAATTTGTTGTTCTCAGTGTTTGTGGTACTGGGGTTGTATTTAGGAAGTGGCCTTTTGGGACAATACACTTAAGTGTACTTCCAACTTTCTCTTCTATCAAGTTCAGTGTGGTTGGTTTTATGTTCAGGTCTTTGATACATTTGGACAGGAGTTTTGTGCATCATGATAGATATGGATCTATTTCTCAACTATGTTCATTACAGCATTATTTCTAATAGCCAGAACCTGCACACAACCCTCAGTTGAAGAATATTTTTTTAAAAATGTGGTATATTTATACAGTGGAGTACTACATATCAGTGAAAAAGTAACAACGTCTTGAAATTTGCACACAAATGGATGGATCTAGAACAAAATATATTGAGTGAGGTAACCCAGACTAGAAAAGACAAATATACTATGTACTCACTCATAAGTAACTTTTAAACATAAAGCAAAGCAAAAAAAAAATCTACAGTCCACAACCCCAGAAAACCTAGACAACAAAGAGGAGCCTAAGAGAGACATACATAGATCTATATAGAAAAGAGAAAAAGACAAGATCTCCTGAGTAAATTTGGAGCATAGGAGTCATTGGAGATGGTAGAACAGTTGAGGGGGGAAGTGAGGGGAGAAGAGAAAAAAATTATAGCTCAATAAAAACAATTTAAAAAGAATGCTGAGAGTTGGAGAAATCATCTTTCTAAGGGAAAAACATCAATTGATTATCCAATACAAAATAGTTAGCCCTGAAAAATACATGAAATTAGCATTTTGCAGACTGAGTATGCACAATCACACACATTCATACATGTGCACACACATACACACACACATGCAATGAAAATCAATGAAAAAATACCTGGAATTTGAAAGAGAGGAAGGAGTATATGCAAGGTTTTGGATGGAGGAAAGAGAAGGGACAGATGTAACTACATTATCATCTCAAAGATAAGTAAATAAAGTTCACAAGAAGTGAGTATTATAATATGATTTAAATTTGTTCCTAAAACTGTGTGGATAAAGGACCTAATTAGGAACAGGGCCTGCTGTAGCAAATCCTATAGCCAGTAGCCTTTAAGTTACCTGCCCACCTGGGTGTGGCCTCTTATACTATAAATGCCAATGTAAAGTGTTCCCTCTCTCTTCCGGCTTCCAGATTTGGTTCATGTTCCCCATTAGTACAGAGGATCATGATTTGTGAGTCTACTCCTAAATAAATAACCCTTTATTATACTAAATTCTTAGCTAGTGTGGGTTTTGTTTTTTTAGTGTCCATCTTCATGGGCCTGAAAATAGGGAGATTACTTTGAAAACTTTGTTTGAAACGAAAACTAAGAAAGGACAGTAGCTGCAAAGAAAGAGACAAATTATTAATCTACACACTGTATTTGTGGAAGGGATAGAAAAGTAGTTGAAATCTGATGCCTCTAGGTTTCCATTTTGTATAATATGAAATAATGATGGCATCAAGTAATACAGAAAATTTAGGAAATAGTGCAGTGCAGTTGCTTCCTGGTTGTTTGATGTTCATTGTTTTCTTATCAATGCTGCCTAAAACCTGACTACTAAATTTCATTTTAACACCTTGATCTCTTGACTATATTTCCTGCAGCTATGAACAAGATTTATTTTTCTGGCCTCTTTGAATTATGACTACTTATAAGTCATTTTCACAATATACAAAACAATTTGAATTCAACCACAATAGGATATTAAAAGGAACAACATTGAAATAAAATGACATTAAATACAATGACTACTTTGTGATTTTTTCCATTGGTAAACATTGTTACAGGTTGTGTGGACAAAACAATCCATGAAGTCTGAAGAGAGCTTTGAAATAAAAACTGGACTGCATCATTCCTTCCACTATGACCTAACTTTGTGATTTTGGATTAATCTTAAATATTTATGGCTTTCTTACATCTCATCTGTATAATGAAGAAATTTGAATAACACAGTCTTTGTTCAGCTATCTCCTTAAGGGCAATAAACTTAATTTACAATATCAGTTGACATATTGTAAGAACATAATAAATGTTAGTTACTATGGAAATAAAATCACAGTTTTGCTCTAAAAAAGCCTACAGACCATAATAGATTTTTTTTAAACCAGGGCCTCTTATATCTTTTCATTATTGGTTCAGGGAATGAAATTTCATTTTTCACTCAGAAAGGAGAAAATGATTCAAAATTTTAAAACAATGTTTCTTCTAAGCTTCAAATAATCATTTAAGATTTCCTGAGAATTGATGAAAACCAAAAAGCTCACACTTTTTAAAAAATGAAAATTATTTATTCTAAATAGTCAGCAAAAATATGTTAATTGGCTATTGTATAATATCACACATAGTTACAAGAGGTTTTGGTGAGGGATAAAAATAAACTTTAAAAATCAGAAACACATGATATAGTAGAAAATCTGTACAAAGAGAGATTCCAAAAGACTGAGTCACAATAAACTCAGTATGTTTTAATGAATTTGGTAAGTGGGTGTGTTGTTGAATTTCATTAGAATCATTGTTGGGACACTTGATGACAACACTTTTCACATTTTATTATAAATTTAGAGTTGGGTGTAACCTAACAGAGTTACTTTATTCTCATTATTTAATTGCCTAAATATGCTTGTCTGTAACTAATAAACCACATTTTTCTCATTTCAATATTTATGCTATAGTAAGAGAACTTTTGAAAAATAGCAGTACACATTTAAAATACTCTTTGCTATCACAAGAATCAGTGGGACTAAATTTTGAGTGAAGTATGTACTTTGATAAAGTTTTAATAGTAAAAAGAAACATTGTGACTTTGTTTTTTTTTAATTCAATGAGTTGAATTTTACAAGGTTCAAATTTGTATATTTTATGCAAACCTGGGTTAAATGCAGAAAACAAATGCCAGAAAGACAGATGGCAATGACTCTTGTGTGGGTTTGTCCAAGCTATGCTTTTCAACATTCAGCAATAGATTCTTTGACCATCTACTGGAAAGGCCAGTACTTGGCAATGTTATTCTGTTGGCAAATTCATTCTTTGTTGTCTATTATTTCTGGTTTTGTACCCTTTCTCATACTTCCAGCTGCCTTTCCATTTATTGATAATCAGTAGTTCTGGCTTCAGTGCTGCCACCAAATCATTCCAATTTAGAATATTCTTCATAAGAAATAAAATTTATTCCTCAATATTCTCTATTGAAGACAAAATATAATAATTATATTCATTTTAGTCTTGTATATTTAGTATAGTTTTAGTCTTGATAAATATCAATATATTAGATGCATACACATATATATGTATATATATATTTACACATTCAAAAAATCAACTTCAATAGGCAATTTAAATTCTAACCATGTCTAGAACTGGAATAATATTTCCCATGTTCACACAAGAATCACTCAATATTGAAGCTCTGTTATTTCACTGCTCCACTCAAAGATTTCCTTGAAATTGAACATTCCTTGACTGTAACGTAAACGGAAAACGTGGCAAACCATGGCACTTTTTTGTTTTTGTCTTTGTTTTTTCAAGAAAGGATTTCTCTTTACTTTTGGAGCCTGTCCTGGAACTATTAGCTCTTGTAGACCAGGCTGGCCTAGAACTCACAGAGATCCACCTGCCTCTGTCTCCTAGGTGCTTGGATTAAAGGCATGTGCCATCACTGCAGTAGTTGCAACAAGTAAATATCAAAGTAAACAATTTTCTGTTGTATAAAGTCATAGAGAAATTTATAGGTCAAGACAAAATGGTGCAGGTCTATATTTGTCTTCTCAAGAGATTTTAGGACAAAATGATAACAATTTACAAAATGGAGTACCAAATCAGGCAAGAAGAAAAATGTAGAAAAAATAATGTCCCTTCTTTCTTTATTTTGAGAGAGATGAAATGCAGGTCGTCAAATGTTTGTGTTCTTATTCTTCTCTCTAAAAGGGGTTGTTTATTGGAGAAGTGGAGAACAGGAAGAAGTTTCTCTGTCCCTTATTATGAAAATCCAGGATAGAGACAGTTTTTGGGCTTTCTGGACCACCCCATCTGTACAGGATATGAGAATTTAAGCTTAAACAATTTTTCATATATGTGCAAATGATTATTTATTTATTTGATTGTTTAGTGTGTATACATGTTTTGCCAGAATGTATGTCTGTCCAATATATGCATACATTGCCTGGGGAGACCAGGAGGGTTACGCTGTATCCCCTGGGACTGAAGATAACAGATGGTTGTTAACCACCTAAGTGGGTGCTGAGAATTGAAACCAGGTCCTCTGGAAGAGCAGTTAGTGCTCTTTAATGTTGAGCCATTACTCCATGCCAAAATTGAACAAAAATGATGTTTCATAAGTTTTAAAGACTATTAAATGTGTAAAGAACAGTCCTTTAAAGAATTATGTTGAAAAAACTGGATGCCTCTACAAAAAAGACTAAAATTTCACCCTTGTTTTCTAGAATAATAAAATAACAAAAAAACTTAGTCAAAATAGGTTTAAAATTCATTAGAGTAGAACAACTTCACAACATTGGATTTGGCAATGATTTCCTGAGTCTGACATAAAAAGCATAGGCCAAAAAAGGAAAAATATTAAATTGAAGTTCACTAGAAACAAACAAGAACCTTCCATTACTAAAGGAAAATGCTTAAAGGATAAAATGAGAACTTCTTTAGTAGGAGAAAATATTTAATACATATAGTCATTGGTTGACCCTTCCCACAAGCTCTGCATCCTTATTATCCCAGTTCATCTTGCAGGCAGGACAATTTGGAGGTCTGTAAGTTAAAGGTTTTGTACCTGGGCCAATGCCCTAGTCCGACTATTAGAAGCTTTGCCTGGTTGCAGAAAATGGCTTGTTCAGGTTCCACATATACTCCATTACTAGACTCACCTTTGTAGATTCTAGGAACTTTCTATTGCACTAGGTTTCCACATTATCCCCAAAATGCCTACCCCGAATTCTATTCATCTTTTAATATTCTCTTCTGTCCCCCTCCCAACTGAATATTCCTGTTCCCATCTCCACCAGCCCCGAGTCCACTGCTGAAAACTCTTCCATTTCCTCTTCCCTGGGAAGAATAGATTTTCCCTTGAGCCCTCCTTCTTACTTAGCATCTCTGGGTCTGAGGATTGTAACATGACTATCCATTATTTAGTATCTAATATCCAATTGCAAGTGAGTACATAGGATATTTACCTTTCTGGGTCTGTGTCAACTCCATGTCTCAGGAAGGAACCCTAGCTTGATGCTGCTAGGAACCAGAAGCTGCATTCCCCAGATACCTAGGATAGAAGCAAACACAATTGGCTAAAAAAAAAATTTCAATGAAATGATTTCTATTGACAGTTTGCTATAATCATAGACTAAAGCCTAGCATAATTATGATTAGAAAGGCTTCATCCGGCAACTGATGGGGCAAATGCACAGATACACAGCCAAGCATTAGAAGTCGTCTAAGGAATCCTATGGAATAGGGGGAGGAGTGTAGCAGCCAGAAGGGTAAAGGATAGCACATGAAAACCCACAGAATCAATGAACCTGGGCTTGCAGGAGCTAATAGAGACTGAACCAATAATTTGGAAGCCTGTATAGGTCTAACCTAGATTCTCTGCATATATGTTATGTTTGTGTAGCTTGATGGGACTCCTAACAGAGGGAATGGGGGTGCTTCTGAATCTTTTGCCTGCTTTGGGAGCCTTTTTCTCCTACTGGGTTGCTTCATCCAGCCTTGATATGAAGGTATGTTTCTATTCTTATTGCAACTTGTTATGCTGTGTTTAGTTGATATCCATGGGATGCCTGCTTTTATCTGAGGTGAAACAGACGAGGAGTGGATCTTGAGAGAGGGGTGGAGGGGTTGCTGTGAGGGGTGGATAGAGGGAAAACTGTGGTCAGGGTGAAATATATAAGAAAAGAATAAATAAATACATAAAGACACAAATAAAATAAATTCTTGTAGTGGATAAGGATTTAATATTAAAAACATGCTTAGAAAAATATAATTTCTAAAACTCAGAAACAGAACACAACCTATATAATGTACTGAATTTGCTTTGCATGATTTAAAACGTTTAAAATATTAAAAAAGCAAAGCTAAAATTGAAAATAAAATAAACTAGGCAAAGAAATTAAATAGATCCTTTTTGAAAAATATGTACAAATGGCAAATAAATATCAAAAAATCAGCTTGTATAATTATTAGCAAAAGGCAAGACAAATCCCAAATAAGATGTTATTTCACACCCATTAGGATGTCTATTGTATTTCTTAAATCCTAGAACTTGCTAAATGCTGGGTAAAATGAGCAGAAATTGGAAGCCCTGTGAGGTTTTTATGGGAATGTGAAACAGTGCTGTCACTATGGAAACCAGATGAAGGCTCCTCAAAAAATTAAATTGAAATACCATATAATTCAGTATTAATTTTACTTTTATACCTGAAATAATTGAATGTGGAAACTCAAGCAGGTATGTGTAAATATCCACATTCATAGCAACATTATTTGTAATGCAATGTACAAAAAGCAAATGAATGCTAAGTGAATGAGTAGACAAAATTTGATACCTACCTTTAATAATGAATTATCTTCAAATGTAATAAAACTTATATACTGTATGACATGGATGTGCTTTCAACATTTTGTGGATCAGACCTTATATTAGGAAAGGACATACACACACAGTGAGATGCATTTTATTAGAGGATTGGAAATATCATAGAGACAAATGTGGATAGGAATCCTGTTAGCAGACTTGGGGATCATAAATTTTTGTTCGATGGTGTGGGTCCTTCTGTATATGTGTTGCTTTTATTGGTTAATAAATAAAGAAACTGCCTTGACCTGATGAAAGGGCAGAATTTAGGTAGAAAGGAAAAACTAAAAGGAATTCTGGGAGGAAGAAGGCAGAGTCATAGAGATGACTTGGATTAACTGCCAGAGTCAGACATGCCACAATTTTAGCAGGCAACCTACTGTCATTTTGCAATACACAGACTACTGGAGATGGCTTAAATTATTATGTAAGAGTTATTCAATAAGAAGCTAGAGCTAATGGGCCAAGCAGTGATTTAATTAACACAGTTTCTGTGTGATTATTTCAGATCTAAGCTAGTTGGGCAGCTGGTAAGAAAAAGCAGCCTCCCTTCAATAAACTTGTGTGCCAATGTGGTAGAATAAATCCATGTAAAACCTGAGAAAGTTTAGAAAGAAATTCAAGACACACATACCAAAAAACTCCCTAAAGTTTAGCCACATTTTTTTTTCAGCTAGAAGCTTGCTCCAGCTCCTTTAAGAGAGGTTTTCTTGATTCAGCCATAGAGGAAAAAAACCCACGATGTCGCCCTCCCAGTGCAAACTCTGACACCTTCAGGCAGGAGGTCCAGCTACAGAGCAATTGAATGGGGTTTGTGTGGTATACTCGCAGATTGGTGCCAAGCTCAATCGTCATGAGAGAGGCTTCACCCAGCAACTTATGTAAATACACTCACAGACAAACATTAGGCTGAGCTTGGGATATCCTGCTGAGGAGGTAAAGGAAAGATTCTAAAAGCCAGAGGGGTCAAGGACACAAGAAGAAAACCCACAGAATTAAAATATTTTAAAAGATAGAAAAAGAATAGAAGCAAGAAGACTTTCTGTAAAGATATTCAGATGTAATGACCATTACCTGTGAAAATTTGGGATGAAATTGAACAACCCTTAATCTTTCAGCCTCATGACTCTATTCTTGAGACCTTATTACTCCAAACACTGAAACACTGTTTTAATCACTTATATATTCATATACACCCATATGCCTTGGTACTTATTTTAATTAGTAGCAACAATATCATTTCAAAGACTGAAATCTGTGAAACTTGGTCTCAAATATCATGAGTAAACAAAAGGTTCAAAGTATGTTATAGGAATACTGTATGGTTTATTTCAACACGGGAAGTTGCAAAATTCATACAGACAAGTCCCAGATCATGCAGATAAGTTCATATATANTACACACACACACACACAATGCATTGGAAACTTAAGTCATTTTGGTGACTATTTTTAGGAATTCTGGATTTTGCATCCCAGTTTCAAATGGTAACCATATCATTAAGGTAAGTTTAAATCCTTCAGTTGGCTGACTGTTATTATTTTGATTCAGAAAGATTCTCCACTGAAAAGATTCCCATTCTGTTTATAGACTTGTCTATGTACTTCTAGGTGACTGCACACTCAAATATTTTAATGCCACAATGTATTGCTTCTATTTTGCATCAAGAGGACACTGGCTGAATGACTTTCTTGATTAATGTTATTTTTAATAAAGAGAAAATTTATAAATCACTTGCTTCAGATGTTGGAATAGTATGGATATTACCTAAAGAACATTTCACATAGTGATTTCTCTTAATATAAATTACAGAATAAGCTTTGGAAACAAACATGCCAAAACTACTTCTCATTCTCATAATGATGTTGGAATACTGAAACTGTAAAGTGAAAAAGAAATCTCTCCCCATGTCAAAGAAAAACCCTGCTTTCTCCACCCCATGTAGTCATGAGTAATTAATTACTCTGTAATATGAAATTGTATTTTTTTTCATCAATTGCTTATTACACAGCTGTTACACTTGTTTCCTAATTTCAGCATTTCATTGTGTTCCATTCCATATATTCCCCTTGTTTTTAGGATATCAATGAAGTTTACTCAATTAGTTATCACTCTGATGTGAATCCAAAATGACTCCTGTTAACATCTGTATGATATTTGATAAATCATTTTTCTCTTCCAAATATGGCCTGTATGCATTCACTTTCATAATCTCTACCATCTCTTCTGCAAAATAAATGGGTTGAAACATGTTGATGCTTTTATAGTCCTTCATAATTTTTTGTTTGAATTAGCTTGCATGATATCACCATCTTTAATTGTATTGCTACTTCTTAGTTGATGCTGATTCCTTGGAACTAGAATTGTGTTTGTGTTGTTTCTAAGGAATATTTCAAACAAACAAATTGCTTCTCTCTCATTCTCTGTGTTTTCTGACAATTTCATTTGTACCACAAATTTCTTACATTATTTTCATAAGTAAGTGTCCAAGTAACTTCTACATGTCTTTTTTTTAATATCTAGAGGCAGAGAGAGATAGTCATCCCTCTTAACCTCAGTGCTGAGAACACAGACAGCACTTAAGAAAGCTGGATATGTAATACACTAAGTAATGCAATTTGACTAACAGTGACCTCACAGAAGTATCTGTAGCTTTTAACATAGCTATATTTACTCCTCTTTCTCCTGAGCTTTCTATTAACATGTGTGTTCGCATGCCAGTATTTGCTCAACATGATGCTTGCTTTGGGGTCACAGCTCAAAGTATCATGTTAACTTTTTCGCCAGATAGAATGGAGAGATAAATAGGTTTTCTATGTGTATATAAGGAGTGTTTATTATAATTTTGATAGCAATAGCCATTTTGATAACAAATGCTTTTTTATTAAAAATTTCCACCACCTCCCCTCCTCCCGTTTCCCTCCCATTCCCCCCATACTTCCCCTCCCCATCATCCTCCAATCCAGAGATCAGTCAGGGATCCTTACCCTGTAGGAAGTCCAAGGTCCTCACCCCTCCATCCAGGTCTAGGAAGGTGAACATCCAGACAGATTAGGCACCCACAA
>LOEQ01014659.1:0-17474 GCA_001685075.1 Bramus lutescens | reverse complement strand
AGGGGGAGGGAATTGGGAGGAGGGGAGGAGATGGAAAATTTTAATAATGATAATTTAAAAATTTTAAAAAAAGAAGCAATAGCCAATTACAACCACTACCCTAACTGTGCAAGATGATGTCGAGAAAAATAAATCATTTTTAGTGTTGCAGTCCCAGCTGGGACCCCAGGTTAAAGTCAAGCTGTTGATTGATCACAGACAGCTTTTAGAGAGAGACTGTCTACCCAACTGAACACAATTACAGATAATTCTATGAATTTATATGTCATTGCTTAGGTATTTTTTTGAGATTGTAATATAATTACATCTTTTTTTTTACTTTCTATCATTTTAATTCATGGTATCTTTGATCATTAGTTGTTGTTCTGAAAATATATATGTATGTGCATATATGTACATGTATTTAGAAAAATATAAGACATGCTCAATTACATAACCAGTGGGTGTGCTCTTCCCTAGGGAAGACTATTTCTCCTGATCTCACCATTCCTTAGTTGTCTGTAGTTGGTTCCTTGTCTAAGGTTGAGACTTGGAAGGATTGGCAAAATTGTTATAATCAGAGGAGAGGGGGTTTGCTATGTGTGTGATTGCGTCTCCTGTGGGATTTAAGAAGTTGTACCTGTAGAGTCTCAGAAGCATGATTGCCTAAATAAATCATTGTTCTAATTCACTAATGTTTGGAGATGATTTTCTATAAATTATTTTTTAGGTGAAGCAGAGTAGAAGACAAAAAAAAAAAGAAAAAAACCAACTTGAACCTAAAGAATCAACTTGAAGATCTGGTCAGAGACTCCAGATTGAAAAACAGAAATATTTCTGAAAAGCAATATGCAATGGAATTTGCAATTTATGAAAACTATAACTATAAGCTGGAAAAATTTCTGTTTAGATGGAAAACTGTGGTTGCAATGTAAAATGAATAAAATATAAGTAAACCAAAAAACAAATCGAATAATTACTGATCAAACATATTTGGACATCTTAAATCCAATGAGAAATGTAATCGGAACATATCAAGTATTAAATCAAGTTCATTAAAGTTTTCAACTTCTTTACAACCTTACTAGAATGATGGAATTTTCTTTAAATCCTCTGATTTCTCCTAATGACACTCATTGGGTATGTATGTTCTTTATTAATTTATGATATCTAATTTGTAGGTTCGGAGAAGAAAGATGAAACCATGTCCATAACTGACATTTTTCTATATGTATTTTGTTAGCGTGGGATTAAGTGTATTACTACCATATGGATTTCCTGACCTGTAACATCTTCTTCCTTGTGCAGAGTTCAGGCCACCTATATCTTTCAAGCCCAGACCCTGTCAAACCAAAGCTGCACATCTTCAAACACGATGCTCCTCTCCCTCACTGCCTTCCTCTGCCTAGTCTTAAGTTCTATGTATTTTTAAAACAGGGAAAAGATTCCTGTTCCATTTGGCTTACAAGTTTTCTGTTCTCAATCCTCAACCGATTGCTGTCTTTAAGTTATTCTAGCACTAGGTAAATACACACACCCATTGAAATACTCACCATAGTCCATTAGTGTGTTTCCTATGTGCTGGAAGGGATTTTTGAGTTCCTCACCTTCCATGCAGCTTAGAGAAATAAATACTAGAAAATGTAATGTTTCTTGTATGGGTGAATAACAGATGGAATGGAAAAATGCATGGTACAGTACAGTATTTAATGATGTTTGAAGTGCTTTACAAATATTATGATGTTGATTCCTCATTAATGGGTTGTAAAAATTCTTCTAACAGTGAAACTAAGGCCAAAACAATTAAATGAATATACATGAGAAAGGGATAAAAGATTACCAATGATAGAATCTTTTCTCTGCTTACTAAATAAATGTAGAAATTATTTCATACTGTTAATTGTATACAGTTGAGACTAATGGTATCTATATTTGACCAAAATAGATTTGGAAATGATTTAAGAAAAGCTGCTAGGGTGAAAAGAAATTAAACTTATTGACTAAACTTTGTGACTTTCATTTAAATAAAGCAACCAAATTTATCATCGAAATAAAAGAAGTATGCAGCTGTGATTTTAATTTAAACACCAGACACACAAAGTGTTTTGTAGGAAGTACCTTCTTTAATTCTTAGCAAAAACCATAGAAAATTATCATCTCCTTTTTTAAAAGTAGAAGCTGAAACTTAATCATGTTGACATAGGTAATACCTAACAAAGTCATTATCATGTTTTAGGTTTAAGTTCCTACATTTCTGTTACCAAAGAAAATAAAAAGTGAAAGGAAAGTCTAGATGGCTGGAACATGGAGCCTTGGTTTCTTTTCCTTTCGCGATATGACCAAACAACTTTAAGGAGAGGGGATTTATTCCAGCTAACAGTTGCAGGTCTCAGTTTATCACAGTGAGGAAGCAGGAGGTTGCATGCATGCTCGTTCTCTGCTATTCTTGTTCACTCTTATACAGCCCATATTGCGCTGCCAAGTTATGGTACCACCCACAGTGGGCAGATATTCCTACCTAATTTAAGAGAGTCGATTGAAAGCTCCATTGATGTGTTATAAGCCCTTTCCCAGGTGAGACTAGATTTTGTAAATTTGACACTAGAGATTAGGCCAAACGTGTTTAAAAGACAATTGCTCCTTCCCAAGTTTGTTTACTAGCTTTTATTATTATTAAAGAAACCACAAAACTGTTTTCTTGTAGATCGAATCTAGTTATAATCCCTATGACTGTCTACTGCTTTAACGTCTCATTATTGAGAAATTACATGTTCTAAAATACTTCATGGTTACTGCTTGCCATCAGAGTTCTGTTTGAGTTCTACTTATAACTCTAGGAAGTATTACAGTCACATATGAAATGATTGTACAAATCTTCAGAAGCGTTATTCCACATCATTGTAAATCCTAAGGTTAGGTATTAATATCCTCTAATACAATGTTAAAGGCACAAGAAATGAACAAAAAAGGTCCAGTTAAGATAAATCAAACCTAGAACTGGAATTATTCTCTCACCATCTAAGTAAAACCGGAAGGGACTCTGGGTGGCCCGGGCATAGCGTACATGGCTCTGCCAGGCCTTTTCCTTCTCTGAATTCCCTCTGCCTTGCTTGAAATCAATAGATTACGCTCTTAATGCTACCCACCAAGGTCTATTCGCTTATTTGGCCACTTCCTCCTCCTGTGGTTGACTACCAAGTTCCAGCTATTAAAGTATTGAAGTTGACCAATCAAAAGTCCCCTTGGACTCAACTAATTAACATGAAAATGAAACTGAAATTTATGCCCTGGGAATGCTAAAGCATGCGTGAGCAGTTCATATATGGTCGTTCTGTTGAATTTGTCCACATTGGATTTCATGGTGACAAAACCAAGTAAAATTAAACACCTCATCCTAACATGGGGTTTCCCACTTCACCCTTCAAACTGCCATTTTCTTATGTCGTCTCACAACTGTCTCCTCCCTCTCCAGACAGTCTTGCCTTTGCCTCTGCCCCAGCTTTTCTCCATGGATATCTCTGTCCCCTTTCCCTGGATCCCTTCTCTTTCCACTCACTCCCTAGCTTCTGGGTTTGTCTCTGATTACCTGCTGTCTGTCCCTTTGCTGCAAATAAATCTTCTTTCTGCAGAGAACTTGGCCTTGGGGGTCCTGAGCTGATAATATATCGATTGCCTTTCACACTGTACCAAGTGCAATGCAGCAGATGTCTTTTCTAGTTATTTATGTAAAAGAGCTTGTAAAAATTTTCCTGAGTGACACTTAAGATTATTTGGAGAATATGTCTACAAAGAGGAGACAATAAAAGTGCTAGAAGGCATCAACTATTTAAATACCATAAAGAACGCCAAAGCTTGTTTGTGAAGAAGAACGAGTAGAGAACCTTTAGTAGGTGGTGAAGTCAACCTGATAGCAAGCAGGGGATAGAGAAAGACCCATCCAACAGTTCAACAGCTCGGCTTGTATTACGATTGAGTTTCTAGTTAACTGTAAACCATCAAAAAAATTAAGATTGGTTTTAGAAATACATAGTAGACATGGGCAGAAGAGTAAAAGGCATCAATTTATGGTTTAAAATGTTGAAATTAACGACTAGGTTTGGAAAAAAAAGAAGGCAAAATTCTGTAAGAAAAGTCTGTTTAACAGTTCTCTTCAAAATAAACTTTTCCTTTCTGAATGGAGACTCAGGGAGCAACGAAAACTTTCAGGATTTAGTAAGTAGGCACCATTGTGGTGGACTAGGTACGAGAAGGGAAGAGAAGTCAGACATTATTCTGAAATAAGATGGTGTTGGGTGCAAGAGGAGACCAAAGAGAAAGTCACGTGTGGAGGGAAAATGAAGACATGTTGCCTGGAGGAAAAGACGCCTACATATATAAATCAAAGAGATCTTTGCATAATTGTGAAACATTTTTTTTGCATATGAATGTTGGGAACAAGGAGTTGTATGGATAATGGTGGATAAAAGATTTTTGTACTAAATTATCTGCTAACAAGACCAGTTTGTAGCTGAGCTGTTTATAGCCCTTTGACTATAAAAAGAACAGTAATTACAGACAACACTGAAATACTATAAATTATTCAATTGCCTCAAATTTGTTAACCTCGCATTCTTTTTCGCATGTGCCCGTTTTAGGCTGATCCCCTGCACCAAGACGTTTTTAGATTTGTTTGAAATCTGGTATTATTTTATTCCAAGTGAGTTTAGCCAAAACAACTTTTACTTCATTCTGAGAAATTTTTCTTGTAGTAGTTGTTTTGTTTTGTTTCCATCTCCCTCCTGTTGTTTAAAATAATCTTATGTTTCCCCATGAAAGAAAACTCAAAGTTTATGTAAGGTTTTACATCATTGTTTTACACTTAGTAAAAGGAAATTATCCCGGGACCATGTAATCATTCATGTTATGAATAATATTTCAAGATATTTTGACTTATGCTAGTCTGTTAAGAAACATCACTAGCTAGAGTATATCTTCCAGTAATTACTTTATTTGCTAAATGAGATATTGAAGGGACATTACACCATTTGAGCATGTGTCTTCTGCAGGCCTTGCCCTTCTCTACCATTCCCTCTGCCTTGCTAAAAACTATTATATTCCTAGAGCTAGCCACTTCCCAATAAGGTCTATACCCTTATTTGGCCACTTCCTTGCCCTGAGGCTGACTACCAAAGACCAACAATCAAAAGCCCCCCTTGGTTCTCCTAATTAACATGCCAAATTAAAACTGCACTTCAACCTAACACATGATTTCCACTTTAGCTCTGTACACCACCATTTGCCTATTTAACAAGTAGGTTTTTTTTTTAACCTATTCAGAGGCGCCTCCCAGAAAATACCGCCCCACCTTCTCCCTCATCCCCTATATCTCCTTTACCAGGGCGTCCTAGCCCATTCTAATACAGACCTCTCCTTTTCCTCCTCTTACAAATTAAATATGTAAGGGCATTTGCTGCTGTTTTCTGCCTGAGTCAGAAAGCAATCACTTTAACTTTCTTCCCTGCTTAATAAAGGATCTCTCTGTGAAAAGACAGGAACTTGGGTGTGGTTAATTGTGCCTAATCAGGCGTCCAGGAGGAATTCCCTCTGTGCGGGGGTTGGGGTGCTTGTCTCCTTCAGATAGTGTATATTTTGCTTGACTTGTTGACCTACATTACATTTAAAAACTTTTACTTCCGTGCTTCTCTTGTCTCCTGACTTTTTTAATATGATGCTTTCTTTCTAGCAAGAAAAAATTGGATATTATTACAAAAAAGACGGGCATAAGCCTATAAAATCCTGATGCCGTTTTTAGTAACTATAGAGAATTTAATGAAATTAATGTATGTGCATTTCAATGTGGCACTGCTGGACATGCCAGGAAATTCAGAATTCACTGTGTTGAAGAGAGATAAAATGTCCCCTTGACTTTGCTTCTTACATAACTCTCTCATTCCAGAGTGTAAAATCATTTCAACGGGGCCCTTTTCAAAGATTTTCAGCTGTGCTGCATGCTCAAGCACTTGAAATGCCAAAAAATTATAACTTGAGTTTGAGGAAAGTAATAGGAATTTATTCACTCAGAGTGAATTTCCTTTAGACTGAGAGAATGGTAACAACACATGTACATAAGGAAGGGCAAAACTTTCAATCATTTCCCTGAAATATGGTGGGATCACCCTTCAATATCCATGGGAAATGGGTTCCAGGATGTTGACTGAATATCATAATACTGCCAAGCTCATTTATGACTGCTTAAATCTCATATAAGGTGTTATGATATTCATATATAGCCTACATAAATCCTCATGTACACACAAATTATTGTCAAACATGCAGCCTGCCTAATAAGATAATATTAAATAAATAAGCTTTTTTAGGATAAAGTAACAATAATTAAGACTGCCTGTAGTACTCGATGTAGAATGTGGATATGGAACAAAACAATTGTCAATTTCCTATACTAACAGCTGAATTAAATTATGAAAGGTTTACAAAGCATAATGGCTATGAAAGTTTCTTGTTAAACATGTTCTAATATAGTTTTATGGTTTTTGTGTTTGTATGTCTTATTGTTGTAGGGGCAAATGGGGGGGGGTGCCTGCGGTTCCGTAAGGAGGCCAAAAGGAAACTTAAGATCCCTGGAATTAGTTACAGCAGTTGTGAGCATCCCGTGTGGGTGATAGAAGAAGTAAGTAATCAAGGCCTTTGGGAGAGCAACTGCCCTCTTAACCTTTGAACCCTCTCTCCAAACTACACATGAGCAATCCATGACAACTCTGAGAACAAAGATTCCCACTGTATGGAAAGGAACATAAAGGCCCAAATTGCTCACACATACATAATTTACCAAGATACCATGAGAAAAAAAAATAAGTCCTCAAAAATGAGCAGCAGGAAAGCAAGGCATCAATATTTCAGAAAATGAGCAAACTAAATACATCATGAGAATGCAACTAATCTCAGGCAAGTTGAATGATCTAAAAGAAGATATGCATACCTGACAGTGGCCTTTTTATTTAATAGCCTGTCAGAAAAGCATTTTCCCCTGTCATTAGGTAATTCCATTTAACCTACATTTGTATGTGTATTTATTTTTAAGAAATTTCGATAGTAGGAGGTTTCCATCTTGCTGTTCAGAGAGCTTTAGTATTAGTTACTCCCCCCATACTCCCTCCTCTACCTACCCACAAGCCCTACTCCATTATTCCCTCTTCCCCCTTGTACAACTTTCCCTTCAAGTCTTATCTTCTTTCCTTGAACTTCCCTTTCCCAAGATTCTCATCAGTTTCTTGAGGCATTGCTCACCGAATCCAATCCTTGTTTATCTTAACCAATGGCTGCTAAATGTGTAGCCAAGAACTGTATGCCATTAGTGAGCAAAATACTCAAGATTTTTTGGAGATAACTCAAAGTTTATAGGAAAGTAAGTAGATAATTTAATTTTCTAATAAAGGAATATAATATGACTTTTTTTTAAATCTGGAGAGCATTGGAACCTACAAGAGCACAGATAAATCGAACGGGATCTTATTTTAGGCAGAGCTCAGAAGGAGCAAGAAAGCGATTGGCCTTCTGGGAGTTTCGGATAACTGTTCCCACTTCCTTTAGGACGGTTGGTGCAGAAAGAATATAAGATGGCAATAAACCGTCTACCCATGGGCAGTATCCAAATGAGAAGAGGCAGTTAATGATCTTCACAGGCTCCGATTCTGATATAGCCATTTGTCATAATTCATAGAAAATGCTGCAAGCACTGGCTTAAATTGAATTTTAAAGGTTACATACTTGAAAAGGATTGAAAGTCTTTAGTATCATCTTCAATATACTAATTTTAGCTGCAGTTTGCTAGATGAATTCTGAATTATAAGAAAACTAAGAGAAAAAAAAAACCACAACCAACCTGTTTATGGGGAAAGTATTTAGAATTAAGATCCTGAAGTGTATACCTTCAAAATAATACTAATTGTTTTGGGTTATCAGGGGTATATACTCAACATTATATAGTAAATTGAATTTCAAAGAAGGTTAAAAGTACGAGACAGATGTTCATGCACACAACAAATAGAGGATTTTTGATGAGGTTTTACATTGGCCTACAATAGCATCAAACATTCTAGCTTTCATAGTTATCCTTAATGTTGCAGGTATTTTTCTTTCTGTAGCATGTAGACTATCTCTAAGAAATAATCACATTGACTGTAGGATAACAGGGAAGGTAGTTCAATGGGATATAGTTAAGAAAAAGAAAACAATGTTGGTAAAAAGTTTGATATTGATAGTCACTATAACCCAAATTTATCTGAGGGGATTGCATTCTAAAACAGATTTCTGTTTATGATAATGCAGACTATTGTGGACACTGGTGTTTGCACATATATACCTATGTACATATACGTATATATGACATGTGAATATACAACATGCAAGAAAAATAGATTAATAAGAATAAAATGCAAAATTCATAGATATGTAATGTATAATGAAAGTCATTTTGTTGTGTTACCTGCTTCTTTCTTAAACTATTTCGGCTCTGTTTTTTTTTTCCACCCAACATATTCTTATCAATTGTTTGGAAATTTCATACAATGCATCCTAATCACACTTGCTTCCCAATCCTCCATGTCCACCCTTCCACACTTGTCCCCCCCCACCAACAAGAATGCTAAATTCAATTTATGTTACCCATATACTCTTCGCTACTAATATGCTATTTGTGGCTATCGTAAAAGGTGAAGTTTCTCTGCTACAGTATGATACTGGGACTCCTTTTGATCCTATCTATAGCAGTTGAATGAAAATGGCCTGCATAGGCTCCTAGGAAGTGATACTATTTGAAAGGATTAGGACTAGGTCCTATGTCCTTGTTGGAATAGGTGTGACTTTACTGGACTAAGTGTGACTTTGTGGGCAAGCTTTGAGGTTTCAGAAGCCCAAGGCAGTCTCAAAGGCTCACTCTCTCTTCTTGTTGCCTGTTGATCCAGAGATTTAGGCATAGAACTCTTTGCTCCTTCTCCGACACCATGTATACCCGTCTGCTATCACATTCCTTGTCATGACAATAATGGACTAAACCTCTGAACCTGTGTTCCAGCTCCAATTAAATGTTTTTTCTTCATAAGACTTGCTGTGGTCAGTGCCCCTTCACAGCAGTAGAAACCTGAACTAAGTCACTATGAACATTATGAACTATGGACCAAGCATTCAAAAATCGAGCCTATGGAGATCCTTCTCATTCATGCCATCACAAATGACTTTATTATATTTCAGTGATTTAGAATTGTCCTAAACGGTTCTATAGTACGTTTTACTTCTATCATGTATTTTTGAAATGTATAAATGACTGTATCTCTTATTCTAGTGCCTTCTCTTGAGTTCTTTTCCTTCTGCTAGTTTTCCCTGTTTAACTTTGATGTGATGGCTTTTGTTTTATCCGATTGCATTTTATTTGTTGCTGTTGTTGTTGTTTTGTTATTTCTTAGAAGATTCTTCTTTTCTACTGAGAGTCAGAAGGGCACATCAGGAGTAACTGAGAGGAGCAGAGGGAGGAGAAATTGTAATCATGATATATTATAAGGAAAAGCAATCTATTTTTAATTAAAGGGGTGGGGAATAATCCAAAACCAATGTATTCTTAGTCATATCACAGGCTATTTATATATATATATGTATATATATATATGTATATATATATATATATAGAAGGTTAGTTCTCAACAACTGAACTGAAAATACAGCCTCATTGAGATTAAAGGCAATTTGTGACTTTCTGTTGGGGTAAATCATGATGCTTCATGGATCATTTTAATTACTATGTACTCTTATACCTTATTTTAAACATGCTGGTTGGTTCTGGTTATGATTTTCACTAATTTATAAAATATTACACATAAGGAACTACTAATTTCCAACATAATGGTTTGGTTTTCATCTTTGAACCACTTATTTAAGGGATTAATGATTTGTATTGAATATCTAAAACAATATTTATATTCATAATGAACCATGCAAATGAATATTAAAATTATTAGAAAATATGCATTCAATGGTGTTCTTAGGATTAAGGCCACTCTGCATCAGTGCTTTAAAATAGCTGTACCCAGAGATTCTCCCCTCCTAGCACATCTGTGACACCACCAAGTTCTTTCTACTTCTAATTTCCCAGCTGGGAATTGTGACTATGAATATTACTACATTGTATGATTATTGGGAAGATTAAATAATGATTTAGGGATAGTCAAGTGGGATAGTGCAGAAAAAATGCTTAATCATAGAAATTTAATTTGTTCAGATGTCTGATATCAGAATGAACTGCATAAAGAAAATAAGAGACTCCTTATTACAAAGAAAAATCTTCAAATATTCTGTCTTGTTTCATCATCTAATAAAACATTGGTTAAAATAATCCAGTTTATTATGTCTTATGTTTTCTATTGCTGTGATGAAATACCATGATCACAAATCAGTTGGGGAGAGAATGATTTATTTGGTTTATACTTCCACACAATAATCCTTCAAGAAAGAACTTCGGGACAGAGACTCAAAATGGAGCAGCACCCTAGAGCTGGAGCGAATGCTGAGGTAATAAAGGGATGTAGCTTCTTAATGGCTTGCTCAGCCTACTTGTCCCCCCCTCTTTTCCTCATATGTTCAGTTGTTTATTTTCTTTAAAGATTCCAAAATAGTTAACACAATAAAATATAATAAGATAAAACAAAAGCCATCACATCAAAGTTGGTCATGGGAAACCAACAGACAGAAAAGGACCTAAGTGAAGGCATACGAATCAGAGATCCACTCGTTCACCCACTCAGGAGTGACACCCTGTGCTTGCTGCTTCTGTCTGTGAGCTCATGTGAACTTTGCTGAGTTGATGTAGAAGGTATTGTTTCCTGGTGTCTTCCATCCCCTCTGGCTCTTAACTCTTTCCACCCCCTTTTTCTGGAGAGTTATTTGAGCTCTGAAGGGAGGGATTTGATGGAGAAATGCCATTTAGAACTGAGTGCTCCAAGGTCTCTCTCCCTTGCATAATGGTTTGTTGTGGGTCTTTGATTTTGTTCCCATCTGCTGAAGAAGCTTCTCTGATGATGTCAGCCCCCTTTCTTAGAGAACCAGAGACCATCAGTCCAAGGATAGCACTACCTTCAATGAACTGGGCTTTCCCCATCGATTACTAATTAAGAACATGTCCTGCCCTACAGCCAGATCTTACGTAGGCAATTCCTCAATTGAGGTTACCTCCTTTCAGGTAACTGTAATTTGTGTCACGTTGCCATAAAACTAGCCACCACTTGCTATTTTATATTTCTCTAAGTATCATTTTGTAATAGTTTTCAGTCTCCCTGTGTTTTTGCCATTTGCTTCAAGCTTCCCTGTTTTGAACCAGGATCGCTCTGTTAGGAACCTCTGACTATTCTAGGACTTGCAAGGTAGACCACACAGGTCTCCAACCCATAAAGAACCACATTCCTCTGCCTACAAAGTTCTGGGATTAAAGGTGTGTTGTGTTACCATGTCCACCATTCAAGTCTCTATATTTTTCTTAATAATGGGAGTTGTTTTCACACAAATTCGTAGGTCCAAGTGAAAAGTAAGTTGTATGCTTCCACAATGACCATTATACAATTATTTTTTCTTCAGAAATATTGGTATTTTTCCAATAAAGTTGGTCATTACACAGAAATACGATAATAAATAAAAAACTATAAAAAGATTTATAGCATATTCCAAACACAAGAAATGTTTAATTTGGAGTAAAAGAGCATAATCATAACAATCTATAGCTAATATGCAGGTAAATGGATATTAATATGCTATGAATTAATTTATTGTAAATGTAATTAATACATTTTTGTGCCTCCATTCCAGTTCTCTCCTCCCCTTCTTATGCGCCTATAAATCTACTCCATTTCACTCCCCTCACCTCTTCTCTTTGTTGCCCTGGTTCTTTACTGTATTCCTAAACTCTGTGGCTCTATGGATTGTGGCTGGTTTACCTTTAACTTGCCAGCAAATAGCCACATATCATTGAATACATTCCATATTTGTTTTTCTGTTAATAGATTACCCTCACTCAGGATGATTTTTTTTCTAGTTCCATTGATTTACATGCAAATTTCATGACAACTTCTTTTCAAACAGAAATCCTCTCCTCTGCATATATATCATACTACCAGTTGAGATTTTCATGGGATTCCTGAGAGCACAGATAAGCGGGACTTTGTTTCTTCTGCCTCCTCCTAGGGTCTTTTATTCTGCTTTTCTCGTCTAACTCTGATGTGATAGTTTTGTTTTAATTCATTATATTTGATTTTACTATGTTTTATTTTACTTTTTCTTATTCCTTTGCAGACTATCTGTTTTCTACTGAAACAGAAAAGGGAGGAATCCAGATGGCAGGTAAAGTGAGGGGGGGAGTGGGAGAAGTAAAGGGAGGGAAAACCATGATCAAGACAGAGTGTGTGAGAAAAAAAAAAGAGTTCCCGCAAAATAAAAAAAAAAAAACAAAACAAAAAGCAAACAACAAGAAATAAAATATTTTGAATTTGAGATTTATAGTCACTGTGTGTCATTCATATTTCTTGCATTTACACATGTAGGAATCTGTTAAAGATAATCATGAGTTAAGCAGACACTTGTTTTCAAGTGTATTTATGAAATCATACTCATAACTAATATAATTTGCATAAGGAAAAATAGAGTTAAACAAATTAGAATGCAACTATGAAGCACATTAATATTGTAATTCAATGTTAAATTTCCTAGCCTGTCCTTGAATTAAAAGAGATTATAATAAAATAGAAGAAAAAGTTTTAAAGTACAATCTGTTAATAGTTAAACCATAGTATCAAAAATAATTGGAAAAATGAAAGTTTCCAAATTGAGGATATAGTTCATCCTTAGAAATTTTGCCAAATGAAGATTCAGCTCTATTTTCCAGCAATGAAAATTAGAAGAAAGAAAAGTAAAGTCTATAGTACAGAAGCAGAATATTTATAGCAAGAGGAGATGAGTAAAACCAAAGGCCAAGGCGCCTTCCTTTGGTTTTTTGATTTAAAGAAATAAAATATTATAGACACTAACCATGATAGTCCACTCAAAGTTCTATACTCTCCCCTGACAAGAAAAATAGATTAACGAAAACAGAATAAAGGAATTACTTTAAGAACCAGCTTTAATCTGATAAGCAGATGCATGCAGATCTATTATAGTTATGCAAAGCAAAACTGGGCGAAATTTAGCTTCATTTCAGAGAACTCCTACATAGTATATAATGTACCCTATGGGAAAAGAGTTCTCAATTAAGATTGTTTGTTGCTGTTAATCCCAGATCCTACGCCATTAGAAAAAAATCATATTATTCATATCATACTATTGATAATGTAAATAATACTATAAGATCTAAAACACTGGATTGCCTTTAAGATTTTCCAACAGTTGAGGACATTGAGTTTATAAAATCATCAGTAGCCAAGACACCTGCAGCAGCTTAGAGTAGGCCCACTTCAATTACACCTGCAGAGTGGCTTCTATGTTCTCACTGCCAAAAATAAACTTACAAAATGTGCAGGTGCAGGGATGGAGCCCAAAGCATCCTATTATGCTCTGACTCTAGCTTTCCAATGGAAGGAGCCTGCATTAATAGATTCTGAACAATTTTGCAGCTCTAATGCGTAACCCATCCACGCAGAAGTAACATTTGTGATTCATGAGATACTAAATCTGTTCAACTGATTTTCATGAGTGAAGCTAATTAACCTTTTTTATCTTATTTCTAGTACCATAATATAGAAAGGAAATGTAGTTTAAATATTCAGACCTAAACTCCTCTTACAACTCAAATGAAGACACTTAAGAGTATAGCAAGATATATGGTTATTTGTTATTCAAAATTAATATTATCATAAAATAGAGCCCTCACAAAAGGATAAATGGACACAGCCTGAACAGATAAACGACTCTAGAAGTTGGCAATCCAATGTTGAACTTACATGTGGAAATTGTTAAAGATAAATCAGTATTCTATAATAAATGTTAACTACATGGTATGTGAGTAATGATGTAAAATAATAGTTATAATTTAAGTAAACTATTAGAATGGAAGGCTTGTGAGGTATCAAAAGTATTAGGATAGTAAGAGGTTTATAATGCTTATAATGAGCTTTTGCCATAGATGCTGGTGCATCACATTCCTGTCATTGGGAAAACTTTAGAGAAGTTAGCCTTCAGTAACGGAAACAAAACTAAGACGTATAGAACACATTAAAACTAAACATGTGTGGATTTTGAGTATGGTCACTCTTACATGATTTAAAGGGCAGTTAATAATTTTCATTTTATTACCCCTTGTAAACAAAGATTGCGTTTCATTTCCCAGCTACCCAGACCTGACTAATCACACAGAACTATATTAATTGCAACACAGCTAGGCCTAATGGCTCAGGCTTAATAACTGACTCTTATATCTTAGATTAATCCATTCCTATTAATTTATACTTTACCACGAGGCTTATGGCTTGTTACCTCTTGCTTTCTGAGGTGCTACATGGCGTCTGTCTCCTTCCACAGCTCCATGGCATCTCCTTGATTCTGCCTACTCTATATCTCTTACACCTGGCTATTTTCTGCCCTGCCATAGACCAAAGCAGCATCTTTATTAACCAACAATAAAACATATTCATAGCATAAAGAGGGGAATCCCACATCAATGTCTCATTTTTTTTAATTTTGATGTTTATTGTAAAATGATAAAATATAGTTTACTGGATGTTTAGTTTCTTCATTGATAGTTGCTTATATTCATGTTTATATTTATATTTAAGTTTTCTCTTTCATGTTTTGAAAACACTTTTTCTCATACTTTGGTTAGTTTTTCATTTTATAATATGTTTTTTATATACTGAATATATCACCTACTGCCTAGGTTTGGGGAATATTTTCCTCCATTGTTCAGTTTATTATCTTCTGTATATTCCACAGAGTGAATTGTGTCTGGTTGTTGCTTTAATAAACAACCATGAATATAACGCCTTAAAAAATAAGAATGTCTTGTATTCCAATTACAGAAACTTAGTACCATTTTAGTGGATTTGTCCCTATGAGAACCATAGGGGACCTAGGGCTTTATTGAATCATCCAGCTTCCACCTTCTGCTTAGTTAGGATATTTATTACTGCAATGAAACACCAAGCCAAAAAAGAGAAAAGAAAAAAGAAAAAACAAGGTGGTAAAGAAAGGGTTTATTTGGCTTATACTTCTATATTGCAGTACATCACTGAAGGAAGTCAGAATAAGAATTCAAACAGGGCAGTATCTAAAAAGTAGGAGATGATGCAGAACCATGTAGGAGAATAGCTTACTAGTTTGTTTCTCCTGGCTTGCTCATCCTGCTTTCTTATAAAACCCAGGACCACTAGCCCAGGGATGATACCAGCCACCATGGACTGCCCTCCCCCATTGATCTCTAATTGAGAAAATGCCGTCCAGCTGGATCTCATGGAGGCATCTCCTCAACTGATTCTCCTTCCTCTCTGAAGACTCTACCTTGTATCAAATTGACACACAAAAACAGCCAGTACACCCTCCGCCTCATGAATACTATAGTCAATTATAAGCCAAGTGATTTATGGTAATCGCCTCTTGCCAGGGTTGGTAATTTAACCTTATCTATGAGGGGCTGTTTTCTTTATTAGGTAAAACTTCCAAGGTTTATGTACTGGTAAATTCAGATGTGAATTAATCAGTTTCCTAAATAAAAGTTTTTTGCTATGGTAACACACAGTTTCAAAATTCTTTTCTTTCATGAGCTATTTCATGGCTGCATCTAATAAAAGAACTCACTCAATAAACACAAATTTAATAAATTTTTCATATTTGTTTCTCAGGAAGTTTAGAGATTTCTCAGTTTATAATAATAACTTTGATAGTTGGAAGTCTATCTAGCTTGTGCCATAGGGGAAAATACTTTTTTTCACAAGGTGGTTGGCTCAGAATGATTCTGTATTGATGAAGTCAGTCAATACAATAAGGAGACATTTTATTTTATGACTCTTAGTCTCAATACATGAAGGTCACATTTCCGTTAATCTCTGAAGGATCATGTTTTTATTTGCTTAAATTGTTTTTTTTTAAGTTTTTAGAACCTGAACTAATTCTTCAGATTCCATGATATATGTATGATTAAGACAGAGAACATTGGCCGTCAAATAATAGATTTTTTAAGATGTTTACTTTTGATATGTTTAATTACACAATGAATATGATTATATCTATCCCCCCCCAAAAAAAAACCTCAAGTTTTTCCCACGAACCTGTGAACATTCTCCATGTTTTTATGTGTTTGATAATCCACTAATTCTAGTCAGGGTTGCCATATATGCATGAGTAAATGGACACCCACTGAACCATGGAGAAACTTCCGGTAGCCACAATCTAAAAACAGAAAAAATGAAAAAAGAACAATTCTTTCACCCCAAAGCAACTGTGGGATACCAGTAATTCTTCAATAAGGAGTAAGATTAGAAAACGTTCCACGTATCTATGAAAAAATTTTGGCTGGCTTGATCTCCTGTAGGTGTTTTGGAAGAAATCATAGCTGTTCTGAATTCACAGTAGCATTAGGACTATAATGTACAAAATTCAGAATTTTACAGCCCTTATATCTATCCTTAAGTTATTTCACTATTTCTACCCCCTCTCCCAATATTCCCATTCAACTAAATTTTTTTCTATGTGCTATATAGTGGGTGTATTCACTCTTTCACCGACATAAAAGAATGAATTCATAAATTTACACAGACTAAACACTATAGGAATATGAAGGTTAGTACCAAAATAGATACAGGCCATGGGCCATTGTATCTTGCCTGTTGTTAGGGACAATCCATTTCCTGGCTTTTTTGTTGTGGGTTTACTTTGCAAATCTTACCAAAGAGCTCTTCGACAACTTATTTTAGAAATATTCCTTCTAAAATGCAGTGAGGAATCTAATGCAGAAAAAAAAATTGCTAAAATAATTATTTCATTTTTAAAAAGTACCTTCATACCTCACATCTGTAAGTTTCCCTGTCTTAAATAAACATACCTGGAAACACAATGGGTCAAGCAAACCTTACTATAATATCTCCATGATGAAATTATGCTTTAATGTGTCTTCTGCATCAAGTTAACTCCTCTGAATTAAATCACAATAATTTCAGTTTCCGAAGTTCGCCCTTTTGTCTGTGGGGTCCTTCGACCTCCAAGAGTCCTCTCCCTGTGCTGAGGACAACCTTTCAGACCCGTGAGTTTGTGACATCGCAAGGCGGGGCTGAACGTCAGGGAAAGGGTCCCTTCAACTCCTGCTGCAGGGGCTTCTTTGTTCCACACATCCCTGCCCACCCCCCATCCCCCTCCAAGTGAGGTTCTTGGCCCGGGAACAGTGCCTATTCCTGCACTGAGGCTATCCACCCAAAGGGGAACAGTTCCTACTCCTGCACTGAGGAGACCCACCCAGAGTCAGTCACAGCATAGATTGGACC
>LOEQ01014658.1:0-10534 GCA_001685075.1 Bramus lutescens | reverse complement strand
TCATCAGTGTTTTTGATCTTGGCCATTCTTACAGGTGTAAGATGGAATCTCACTGTTGTTTTGATTTGCATTTCTCTGATGGCTAAGGATGTTGAACATTTCTTTAAGTGTATTTCAGCCATTTTAGATTTCTCTGTTGAAAGTTCTCTGTTTAGGTCTGTATTCCATTTTTTTAATTGGATTATTTGTTCTTTTGGTGACCAATTTCTTGGGTTCTTTATATATTTTGAAGATCAGCTCTCGGTCTGCTGTGGGGTTGGTAAATGTATTTTTCCATTCTTAGAGTTGTTGACTCTGTCTTTTGTTTTACAGAGCTTTTCAGTTTCAGGAGGTCCTATTTATTGTTATTTCTCTCAGCAGACACCTATCTTTAGAGCTAAAAGACTGTATGAGTTGAGACATACAGGAAGATACATTCACTGTTGATGACCAAACAAAAAACAAGTGCCTGACAAAAGAGAGACTAGGAAAGGTTTCTTGAGAAACTAGACATGGTATCCTATTCTATTTCTTTGTCTATGAACTGAAGATAATTGTCACACCTATGTCAGAGCATTGTGACATCACAGCTATTTATTACTAATTAGCTCCTTTCTGCTACGGAGAATGGCCTTGGAGGGTGGGAAACATCACATGGGTGATGGATGAGAGCAACTTGGAATCACAAAGAAAGGCAATATCTGATTTCATGGCCAAAGAGAAAATACCCAGAGATCTGAAGGTGGCAGAGATAAGAGTATGCTCAAGGAACAGGAATCATTCTCTGGGTAGGGAAACAGAAACATCACATAGATGAGGCTTTCCAAAGAGTATGAAGAGGGCCTTGAATGTAAGTATGGAGATTGGACAGCAACTCTTGGCATTTACCCAAGCTTCCATTATAAGAAATAAGGCAATCATCCAGGTCATCTTAACCTGGCAAGGCTCACCGATGGACCAGTTCTGAGAGTGGCATCCCCACTCTGCTACTAGACTGAATACAGTCTTCGAAGCTTCAGAATTGAAAGTTTTCAACAGAAGCAGGCAAAGATATTGATCAGCACTTCCTTTTGTACCTTATGACTACCGGACTGGACAAATGTCAGCTGCATTTGTCTGAGAACCTGTCTCGGCCTCACTCAGCAGGATAAACATCAGACAGACTGAGCAATTCAAGCGCCAGAGAAAGCCTTTAGCTGTTGGTGCAGAGTACTTTGGAACAAGCACAAAACTCACTCCCAGGCTGAGTTTTCTTTGCTGGGGAAAAATAATGATTAGGAGACCCAACATCATAATGAAAGAGTCAAGAAATGAGTGGTGAGTGACCATGAGGGTGAGTCTGTGCCCATGCTATCTGAGGAAGAAAGGGTCAGGGAAATCAGGAAGGTCTATAGTAGCTGAAGAAGGGTTTGCAGAGACAAACAACAGGAGATGGAATGACATCAACCAAGTGAGAAATCCCACTCATGTATTAGTGAGTGTGTATCGAACACTTGCTATGCTCTGGATACTGCCCAGAGCTTAATAGCAGACATGCAAAGTCCCCATCACACTATTGCGTTTAAAAATAAATGAGGGAGACATGAAACAAATGCAAAAGATAACAGTAAGTATATGATATACAATGTTACACAGTAAGTACTTCAGAGGAAAATGATGTCAGGTCAAAGGAATAAAAATATACTATAGATTGAACAGTCAGAATGTCACTATTAATCTGCCAGGGATTCCTGCTGGTGGCTTGGACAACAGAAATTTATGTTCTCGCAGTTCAGAAAGTTGGACATCCAGCATTAAATCCTTTACTTCCAAATATAATCTCATTTTTAGCTTCTGAGGCTGCAGTTTCGACATATGAATTTGTAGAAGAAGGACTAGGTCTACCCATAGCTGTCGGGTTTGTTTGTCTGTTCTCTGTGGCGGTGGGAATATTTGAACAGAGACCTAAATGCCATGGTGGGGTAAGCCATGGAGCCATGAGAACACCCAGAGCAAATCCCTACTCATTGTGTTCCGGATTGTGGGGCGGCTAGGAAAGTGAAGGCAGCTAGCAGGAGGCAACATTGGGTAGGTAATCAGAGGTCAAACTATACACAACTTAGAAGCCACATCAAGTCAAAGTTTGGGGACTTGGGCAAAGAACGATTTAGATGGTTTTGATCAGGTCAGTCATGGTCTGACCCATATCTCAAACCAGTGCTCTGGATTCTAAGTGAGAGTATGAAGGAAGGGTGGTACCAGCTCGGCAACTGTAGTAGATCAGTATGGTGGTCCACCCAAGCGTAGCGAGCAGTAGGAGTCCACGTTCTCTCCTCGGCGTCCAAGCAAGTATTAAACGATTGATCTCAGATAGAATTAGAATCATCTTCACCATCCTTCCCTTCAAGAAGAGAAGGCCAGGGGCAGGAGACATGGATCAGTAGTTCAGTGTGTTGGTTGCTCTTGCACAAGTCCTAGCACCCGCAGGAAGGTTCACAACTATCTGTAGTTCAAGGTCTGTGGAATCCTATGTTCTCTTTGGAGCTCCATTGGGCATCAGACGTGCACGTGGTATGCTTATATACATTCAGATAAAGCACTCAGAGCATGTAAAGTAGAAAATAAGTAAATCTTATAAAAAAATTTCAACAACTGACTCACCAAAGAGCTAAACTGCAGGCATTCTGTGTGAACTCCAATCTTAAATCACTTCACTCAGTTCTTTAGATGTGCACTGCTACGAACTGAGTATGTGTCACATTTCCCTCAAAAGAATCTGTTGAAACTTTCATTCCCAAAGTGATGGGATCTGGAAATGGAACTTTTGTTATGTGTTCTAGTTTCCTTTCTATGGTGATGAAAAACACCCTGACCCTAAGCAACGAAGGAGAGGAAAGGCTTTGTCTGGATTTTACTTCTAGGTCGTGGTCCACCACTGAGAGACACCAGAGCATGAATTCAAGCAGAGCTTGCTGCCTTTCTCAGGTTCATGCCCAACAAGCATCCTTAAGTAGCCCACAACTACCTGCCCAGTGAATGGTGCCGCCCACAGGGAGCTAGGCACTCCCCCGTTAATTAACTGTTGAGACAACTTCCCCAAAGGCACACCAATCCAAGTCACTCTGATCCAGGGCAATCCCTCAATTTATGACTCCCTTCTCAGGTGACTCTCAGCTGTGTAGAACTGACCATTAGCACTAACTAGGTCAATAGGAATATTAGCTATTATTCTCATTATTATGATCAAATGCCCGATGAAAAGCAAGTTAGAGGCAAATGGATTTACTCTACCTTATAATTCAATGGGATACAGTTCATCATGGTGGAAGGGACTAGCAATGAAGAATTCGGAAAGTGAAATGGAAATTGGATCATGACCCACTGCCTTCAGTGAGCATCCACTTCTTTAAAGGTTGTACAGGTTAATAAAACAGAACTATCAGTCGAAGACAACGTGTTCCCGTACATCAGACCATGAAGGGTGTTTCACACTCAAACCACAGTATTCATATTCACCCTTGGTCCCCACTGACTCAAGTCTATCTCATAATACAAAATACATTCATTCCAACTTCAAACGTCCCCACAATTTTTTGTAATATTAACACTTTTAAAAAGTTCAAAATCCTTCTTGAGACTCAAGGCAAGCTCTTGACTGTGAGACCTGCAAAGCCAAAAAATAAACCTACATAATTCTAATATAAAATGTCACAGATCAAACATTTCTATAGCAAAGTGGAATAATGGGGCCACAGCGGGAAAGACCAGATCAAAGCAAGACCAAAATGTAGCAGTGCAAACACCAAATCCACAGTTCCATGTCCTGCATATGGAGCTTGTGATAGGATCATCTGGGCCTCAGAAGGCTTGGGTAGCCCTGTTCTTTCAGCTCTGATGTATATAGCACACCATATACAGGGTTTTCTTGGGGAACACCAGCTCCCCAGTAAATGACACAGAGACTTATTACTTATTATAAATACTCAGTTTATAGCTTAGGCTTATTACTAACTAGCTCTTACAATTCAAATTAACCCATATTTCTCATCTATGTATTACCACATGGCTAGGTAACTTTTTTCAGTATCTCCTTCTTCCTCTCCCTCTCCTAGAGACTCCCACCCCCCTTCTTCCTAGCATTCTCTTAGTCTGGCTGTCCCGCCTAATGTCTTCCTTTCTAGCTATTGGCCAGTTGACTATTAAGCCAATGAGAGCAAAACATCTTCAAAGTGTACAAAAGAATTATTCCACAGCAGCACACAAAGCCTCCCTTTGAGGTCAGTTCCACTGTAATCCCTCAGCTTTCCTAGGCAGATGTCTCATGGTCTTGGCATCCCTAACATCTCCAGGAATCCACTATAACTTCATCTGTGCAATTTCACACAAAAGTCTCTTGATGTCTCTTTGCAGAGAATCCAATCTTGCCACGCATTATCTGGCCTCAGTAGCTCTCTGAAACTTCATGATGTGTTGGTTAATGAAGCTGAAAATGCTTTACTAATCAGTGTATTCTTAATAGGGAGCCCCTTCACCCTTCTTCTCATTTCAAAGTCTCTCCTTTCAAGTAAATTTGTATTTTAACAAATTAGAGGCGTCAGTGATTAAGGGGTCCTACCCTCATGGCATCTTTTCTCTCTGTCCTATACAGAACAAATTTCTCTTTAACTGTTATAACCTTTTTCTCAACATGCCTTTGGCTGCAACTTCAAACTTTCATGAACTACAACAAACTACAATTTTTTCCAACAAACTACAGTTTTTACATTTTCTGTTCCAACTTCATCTTCTCTATGGTATAACTGAATCAAAATAGTAAGCAATAACCATTCCATAGTCTGATTGCAACCCTGCCTTAAAATCTCCCCCCACTCCACACACTAGTCCATTATGTTAAATTCAACATCATTCAAGCTCTCAGAACATTGGTTTCTTGAGAAAACCAGAATGGATTCTTTGCTAGGATATATACAGAATGACCTCTAGTACATTTCCCAATAGAGTCCTTGTTCCTATTAAATCTCAAGAGCCTAACTGTCTGAATTCCTTCAGTTTTCTAGTGTTCCAGACTCCCATCAAAATGCTCCACTGACCTCTGCTTACAGCATTTGAGGGTCTAGCCCAAAATTTCAAACCCTTCTGTGTTCCCTCTTTAAATCAGTCCCCAAAGACCTAAGAACCACATGGGGAGAGGGTGGTTATTAAGCAATAGGCCACTTTCAGCAGTAAATCCTTTTCTAAGTGCTGTGGCCAAATTCTGACGAGAAGCAAATTAAAGGCATGATGGTTTATTCTGGCTTGCAGTTTGACAGGATTCATTGCAAGACGGTAGGAGATCATGCAGACAAGAGTCAGCTGGTTGCCTTTCATCAGAAGTCAGGAAGCAGTGGGAGAAGAAGAGATGAGCAGGGCCATACATCTCAAGGTCCACCCTCACTGACCCACTTCTTTCAGTGAGCCTCCACCTCTTAACAGTTTCAACCGGGCCAGTCTTGCCATCTGGGGATCAAGTGCTCAGATGCACAAGTCTATGGAGGATAGTTTACCTTCAAAACACAGCAATGGGTAGTTACGTCATGAGTAGGCTCCCCACGATTGGAATCAGAGCTGTAGAAGGAGGCTTGAGAACAATTTGAGAAAAATTCATTGTCATTCTCTCTCCCTCTGTGTGTGTCTCTGATGTGTGTGTGTCTGTGTGTATGTGTGTGAGAGAGTGGAGAGAGAAAGAGGAAGAGGGAGAGAGAGAAAGGGAGAAGGAGAGAGGGGGAGAGAGAGGGAGAGAGAGAGAGAGAGAATACATTAAGATGACAATCATTCCAAATAAGTAATAGAATCCTCAGCACCTTAATTTTAAATTTCACAGCTTTGGGAGTCCTTCTTCACATGTTTATTGTTAAATCCACGAGAAATATTCTATTTTTACTATGGGAATCCAGACTGAGCAGGACACCTATCAACTTCACTCAGTTAATGGTAAGATAGACAAGGGGTGTATATGGGCGTCCCCTTGATTTGAAGCAACCTCTGTGATTTAAAAGCAGAGCCAAGCAAACATTTCCACTGTCAACTCTTAACTAGACACTATTAGAGCAGAAAATTTGTGGGTAATTCAAATACCTAGTTTTTTTCTATTGCATTAGACAGACTTCCCCATCCTTTTAGTGTATTTATCTCTCTTAACCTATTTTATGTCAATATGTTAAAATTGTCATTCAAGCATAAGGAACAGTAAATGTCTCTTGCCAATAAATAATTCAACCTGAATAATCCCCCTGACAAATTTCTAGCATTTGGCATTCTTTATACACAATAATTAACACAATTCACAGTTGGATATAACTTACTAATTTTTAGCTTACCCATCATTTTTCCTATTTACTGCCCAGCACTGTTCAAGGGACTCATAATGGCCTCTCTTCCTCTTTGTGCTAATGGGATTCCTGTTGGTGACAGAAGGTTCAGTCTTTAACAAAATGGTTTATCCCCACACTGACGCTCATACCTCAAGTTAATGTTTAAGAGCAAACAGTACCTATGTCTGGTCTTAATATCCTGACCTCTCTTCAGGTTCTGAAATCTATTCATTGTGAATCAGTTGAGCCACATGGCTATTTCAAGCTCTGACTCTGATGAGGCATCCTAAGGTATTCTGTGGGAGTGAGGGGCAGCCAGCTGAAGGAAGCCATGATACTCTTAGCCAGTTTCCCCAGTGGCTTGTCTACCTACATAGCTACTGTCTTTTTTTATATTGCATTCAACAGCAGTAAAATGACTTTGGAATTTGGAATTAATCGTTACATTATATAAACAAAAATCTTTAAAATTCAAGCAAAAATAATTTTAATATCCAGAAAGAAATTAGCCAGTTGGCTCTAACACAATTAAGAAAAGATGCAAATAATTATAATTGGGTCATATTAGAAGTACTTTCTTTTTAGATTATTTTTTATGTGTACCTGTATGTGCCCGTATGAGTTTATGTTCACCAAAGGTATACAGTTGCCTTCAGAGGTCAGAAAAGGACATTGCATCCTCTGGAACAAGAGGGAGAGGCACTTGGGAGCCACCCAGTGTGCATGCTGGAAAGAGAGCCAGGGTCTTCTGCAAAGCTGTATGTGGTTTTAATCTCTAAGTTATTGCTCCAGGCCCTGGGATTGCTTCAGAATTTGACTGTAAGATGTTTAAATTCTTTTTTTAATTAAAAAATGCACAGTCTCAACCAAATAGTTAAAGATTTTCTTGAGTGCCCAGGGTTAACTTGAACATACCTTATCCTAAATGTTGAGGGTTATATGACTATTGCCCTTAGAGTATGACAATTATGACACAGACCGATCTCCATTGAGAGAATTTTGTTGTTAATAAAAATCTAGTCAATTTGGGGACCAAAACAGTGTGTTATAAAAATTTAAATGACTGGAAAATGTCTCTACCCAATTAGTTTATGGTGCTATGACTATTGACCTAGTAGATAAGCGTCCTTACAACAGTTATTTACACTGACGTTTATAATGTATAAAAAAATTACACTGTTTCTATATTTGATCATCATGGAAAGGAAGTTTACGGAAACTGTAGGGAAGTTTTCCACACACAGAAATAATCAGTAGGCTTATACACAGGATGTAGGGATATAGCAAATAGACTTGGCAACCTATAAGTTTTAATAGTTCTGTTTAAACTCAAAATAAAATTCATGGGCTGGGAGCCGACCTGCAATGTCTGAAAAGGCATCTAGGAATAATTGAAACCTAGATGAAGCGGTAGACATTTGGTCAGTTCACCTTGTAAGGCAATTTGGACTCTGGTGAAATTTGTAACTTTAAGAATTTGGGGGGGTGTCATTTTGAAACGACTTCTACTTCAGTGCTTCCACTAGGGCCTTGTTCTCTTCAACCTTCATTTGCTTAATGAACGTTTCGGTGGTTCTGTGTGTTAGGCATGTCTCCTGCCTTCACAGCCTAACTTTATGATTTGACAAATTCAGGCCAGGTCAGTAAGAAAATCACACACATGTTAAAGTAAAATGGCAGCCTCTGCACTCGACCAGGGGTTAATAGACCCAAACTGCACTAGCCCACTAGGCTATTCCATGTTATGGGTTGAAATTCAGAGTTTCAGGTAAGAATGATGGGATTTTGTAGAGGGGACAGATACAGATCTTTGGGAGACAGAGGGTGCAATGTGGTATTCTGAAGAGTAACAATCTCAAGTATTTCCATACCCTAGCCTTGTCTACATTATTCTAAATGGCAAAACAGGATGTATAGCAGAAGCTAAGATTGTAACACATGAGGCTGGGGAGGCTATCATGGGCTATCTGGTGGACCCAATCTAATTACAGAAGTCCTTGAAGGGAGTGCACCACTTCCAGGGATGCTCAGATCAAGAGGGAGGCAGATCTGAGAGATTCAGTGAAGAAGCAGCAGCCACAAGCCAAGGAATTTGGCAGCCTTGGGAAGCTAGAAAACAAGAGCCAACCCCTGGTGGGACAGGATTCAAGGTGTCAACAGCCTCCCGAAATGGAACACAGTGGGTCCACACTGTGATGTGAGCCTGATCAGTTGCATTCTGGACTTCTGAGCTACAAAAATCGTTTATTAATAAGTGTGTTATTTAAGCCATAGAACACTAATACAACAGGCTGGGCAACTAAAGGAAATATCAGTTTTCCTCACCTGTAAAATGAAGATAAAGGTGTTGACAGGGTTGTCCATAATTGGTCGTGATGATGACTGACATGTGATGTCTTCGATTCTGTGGCTCTCAATAGGCTACTTAAGCATAGGCTGCCTTGCTTTGTTGTTTTGTTTTGTTTTCTGTTTTTTAATGGATTCACTAAAGAACTTTTTAAAGGAGGTACAAGAAATACTTCTTTCCCCAGTGCATAGAAGGCCCAAGCTTTTGTCCTAGGCCTGGTACCAACAAGCTATCTCTGAGTTCAAGCAACACCTGCCCCCTCTCTGGGCTGCAGCTTTTCAAAATGAGGGATGTGAGCTAGAAGATTCATTGCTAAGGGCACCTCCTTCCCTGACACGGCTGAGTAATATAAATGAAAACCATAAAACTTTTGCATTCAAGTATGCAGAAGAAAGGTATGATAACGAGGATTCAATTCAATATTCAGAACTGAATAGCTTTCTGAGAAAGCAGCAGTGTGGGGGCCACTTCCACAGCAGCTGTCCCAGGTCTATGAGGAGTATGGGAGATGTGCCCACCTTCAAAAACCTCCAGGACCCAAACTGCCTGGCATTCAGATCTCACAGGAAGCCCTAGGAAGTCAGCACAACATGAACCCTATGATAACCCCAGATGTCAATCAGGACACTAAAAGAATAACACGGAAATAAAAGCCCCATTTAGCTGCTCCTGCAAACCCTCTGCAACACAGGGCAACAACAAGGTATCCAAGAGGAGACCCACTGAGGGCCCACCAGCAATAGTGTAACAGAAATAGAGGCCTCGAACCAGACCAATGACTCTTTGCAAGGAGCACTTGCAAGTAAAGATACATGCACAAAGGGTTTAATGCATGACTCACTGGGTCCATCACAGCTTCCAGGACTAGATTTTTCCTTTTTTTTCTCTCTTAAATTTATTTTATGTGGTAGGAGGTGCACGGACAGAGGGAAGGAACAGGGATGAATCGGAAGGAGATGCATGATATGAAAGCCACAAAGAATAAATGAAAAGAAAGCTTTTTAAGGCCCCACTTTGAAGCAGCTGCCAAGTGGCCAAACATCTGGAGCTATTCTCTGCTGCCGTCTAAGTGTAACTGGGGGAAATGGGTGAAAAAAACATGAAAGGAGAAAAGGAGTCTGGACTCACTGAGTAGGAAAAAAAATTGTGGCTGCAGTAGAATATTTCTTTCCAGTTTACCAAAAGATAAACATTTTCCCCTTGGGAATCTATGTCCGTCCCAAGCTCTGATGTAATGTGATCAGGTCCAAGCAAAAGTAACTTCCTCACTGTGAGCCCGGGATAGCTGAAGGGGTCCTGATGCTTCCAAGGGGAGGTCTTTTCCACCTAAGCTTTCTCCCCCAGTCCACTCACAACGTTTTAACGTTGCTCTGTTGTTGCTTTTGTAAAAACAAACAAACAAAAAAAACAAAACAAAAAAAAACACCACTAGAGCTCTAGAGCTCAGTTGTGCTATAGAGCAACAACATGGATCATGAGATGAGGATTAAGATGGCAGGATATAGTGGAGCCTTTGGTCATTTATCACCAGTTTGTCTACCCTGGAAAGGGCATGCCCTTCCACATTCCCATTGTACTCAAAAACCTCTGAGCATCTTTCTAAGGAATCATAACTTTAATGAGCTGACCCTGGAGGGAGTTATAAACTAAGTCATTTTTATTCATGAGCAAAAGGAAATTATTTCATAATAATATTAATAAAAAATGGGTAACATGTCTTTTTATTTTTTTATTGATTTTTATTGAGCTCTACATTTTTCTCGGCTCTCCTCCCGCCCTGCCTCTCCTCTCCCCTTCAACCTTCCCCCAAGGTCCCCATGCTCTGAATTTACTCAGGAGATCTTGTCCTTTTCTACTTCCCATGTAGATTAGATCTATA
>LOEQ01014657.1:0-17481 GCA_001685075.1 Bramus lutescens | reverse complement strand
TTTTTTTGCTGCTCTAGTTGGCAGCTATTTAAAATTTCTTTCAAAGAGATATGTCTAATTACATCACCATTCAACATACAGCTCTTGCAGTGGGAAGTATCCAAATTGTTTAGCTTGGCATTTGAGTTTACTTCTTCTGTTCTGTCTTCCACACTAGCATTCCCTCCTACATTTGCTGCGGGCAAACATCATGAGGATATGTCCTAGAGTTTCTATTGCTATGAGAAAATACCATGACCAAAAGCAACCTGGGAAGGAAGGGGCTTATTTTACCCCTTAGATTATAGTTCATCACTGAAGTAAGCCAGGGCAGAACTCAAGGCAGGAACCTGGAGGCAGGGAATGTATTGGATGCCATGCAGGAACACTGCTCGCTGGATTCCTTCTCATGGCTTGCTCAGCCTGTTTTCTTATACAACCCAGAACTATTGGTCCAGGAGTGGCACTGGCCCACACTGTGTGTGGGTTGTGGGCTGAGCACACCTGTATCAATCATTTAGAAAATGCCTTATAGGCTTACTCACAGGCAATGTGATGGAGGAAATTTCTCTGAGGTTCCTCTTCCCAGATAACTCTAGCTTGTGCAAAGTTGATAAGCTAATAGGCATAGTGTGGCAGAGTTTAGCCCTAGGGAGAAAATCCTGGACTGGAACTAAGATTGAGCCACTGTAAGCAATGTTCTCTAATCTTTCATTAATTTATTTGAAAAAGGAACAGGTAAATGTGAGTCTTCCTCACAACATTGTGTGAATTCCTTCTTTCACACAGTTGTAAGTTTTTTGTGGTACCTTATTAGTGTCTAGGTAGTGAGATACTTTAGTCCACTAAAAACACTCAGGGATCCCCACACTTGGAGAACTTGAACAACTAGGAAACAGACAATGAATAGAATACATTATATTCACTCAAGTTGAATGGTTGTTTTGAAAATTCTTGTTGCTATGGGAAAACAGAACAGAGTGGGATGAAGGAAACAGGCTCTTGGTGGGATGAAGTGAGAAGTACAGAGGTTTCAAGAGGACAATTGCAGTCTCCAGTTCAAAGAAAAACCATGTGAGGAGGAATTTGCAAGGGTCATACCCACTTAGATTCTAGGAAATGCAGCTATCCTTGCAAAGGCTTTGGAGTGAAGAATATTCTGGTTTAAAAGAAGAAACCGCAGACCTTCAGGGCAGTCCCAAAAGATGGAGGAGGTGACAGCAATCGCCACAGGAGGAGGTGGTGTGGCCAGTCTGTGTGCCTTTCAAGTACCAGGAAGCTCATGATGTAACGACTTACATGTGCTCTGGGTTGTGAGTTCCAGAAGACTCTGTGACCTGGCACAAGATGGTCTTACAACGTGCATAGGAATGTGTTATGAACTTGAATTTATAATCACCTATATAAACAGGAATGATGGGCAGAATTAGATGATTTCTGCTGGCTTCAGGACATACAGGGATGGCAAGATTAGGACTAGGAAGGGATGCAAGAGGTTACGTATCATCTCACATGGTAGTACTGCCTGGAACAGTTTGTGTCATGGGGTCATTTCAGTCCTTGACAATAATCAGTGGTTATTGTACTATTGTGTAATTAAGCAACAGGACTGCAACTTGCTTGCAAAACTTCAAAATCTTGTAGGCAGCCAGAATGAAAAGAAAATTAGACTAATGTTGACATGTCTGTGACGTACATGAAACACTGCTGGTTAGATATCAAATTGATTGATGCAGACTTTAAAGCAACTGCAGATCGAAAGTTACTGTGAGAGGTTTAACTTGGACCACAGAAGAGATCATAGCTATGGAAGGGTTCCTTTGTCAGATCATAGCTATGGAAGGGTTCCTTTGTCAGATCATAGCTATGGAAGGGTTTCTTTGTCAGATCATAGCATGGAAGGGTTCCTTTGTCAGATCATAGCTATGGAAGGGTTCCTTTGTCAGATCATAGCTATAGAAGGGTTCCTTTGTCAGATCATAGCTATGGAAGGGTTCTTCTGTCAGATCATAGCTATGAAAGGGTTTCTTTGTCAGATCATAGATATGGGAAGGGTTCCTTTATTTTGAGAAGTGATTAATTACACAGTAGAAAGGGAAGTGTTAGGGGTGCCAGTCTGGGGCTAGGTTAAAATTTTCTCTTTTTCTCCGAACGAAGGTGGCTTTAGTTGGACCCAGACTCTGAGACATGGAGAACCGTACTGTATTATGTGGTGGTGTTGTAGCAGGGAGCGAGGCAGGGAATATCCTTCAATAGAACTTGAGTTGAGACTAGCCTGTTGAGTCAGTAAGTCTCTGTATGTCATTGTCTTATTTTTTATGTTCACATTTAGTCTTGGGGTGTTGTAGGTGATTTACAGAAGGGATTGATTATATTTTATAATAAGGGAGATAAGGGTGGCAATTATTCTTGTCCTATGTTAGCAGGGATGGACATCTCCCTTGGTCCAATAGCAGCAGGGGCAACAACAGCTAAGGCCTGGAGTGAGAGCACAAGGAACAAAGTCCTGTTCCTTCTCAGTATCTCTCAGAAACAGCTGGTACACCTTTGCTGGTGGATTGTTGGTGCCTGGATGACTGGAACAGAACAGGCTCTCTCTCCTTTCTCTTTTCTTCATTCTCTTTTTCTCACCTCTTCATATTTTGTAGTTTGAAATCAGAGAGGTACAGCAGAGTGAGCTAAGCAGCTCTATTGGCGACCATGGAAGTCAGCTTCTGAGTTCAGTGTGAGGAGCATATGCACAGGGGAGCCTGAGTAGAGCATCAGAACCTCAGCAGAGTGATTGTATTGGATTCTGCTGGTTTAGGAGAAGTCACTGTCTTGGTTTGGGTTTCTATTGCTTCAAAGAGACACCAAGGCCACGGCAACTCTTAAAAAGAAAACATTTAATCGGGGTGGCTTGCTTACAGTTCAGAGTTCAGTCCATCATCATTGTGGTGAGACATAGCAGCACGCAGGCAGATGTGGTGCTGGGGAAGGAGCCAAGAGTCCTACAGCTTTTGAACAACAGGAAGTGAACTGTGACACTAGGTGTAGCTTGAGCACAGGAGACCTCACAGCCCACCCCACACTGACAATCTTCCTTGAAAAGGGCCACACTTCTTAATCATTCCACCCTTTTGGGGGTGGCATTTTCTTTCAAACAGTCACAGTTACCACAGACTCAGTTGCTGTAAGACAACACAATATTGTCCCATAGCTTGGACAGTAGAAGTCCAAACCCAGGCTGAAATCAAGCCACCAACAAGGCTGTTGTCAGGCTGGAGACCCAAGCAGAGACTGTCTCTGTCTGAAAGCTACTCTTTCTGTCAGGTAGGGCCTCCTTTCTTTAAAGCCTTCAGGACTGGACCTTCTAATCTTCCCTGACTCCAGCACTCCTATCTCCCTCTTATAAGGAAGGACTTTTGACATTATATTGGGATCACTTTAATAATTCAAGATCATGATGGTTAATCTAGGTGTCAAGCTGACATATCTGGGAGGAGGGAAACCTGATTGAGGAAGTGCTTCCATTATACTGGCCTGCAGCCATGTTGGTGTGGCGTGGTCTTGATTGTTGGATGGTATGGGAAGGGCCAGGCTGGTGTGAATGGTCCCAAGATGGGTATTGGTATGTGAACCAGCCTTCCTCGCATGGTTCCTGCCTATGCTTCGGCTTGAGTCCTTTGCACTGACTTCTTTTAGTGATAAACTGCTCGGGACATGTAAGCCAAATAAACCCTTACCCCTCAAGTTTCTTTTAGTCAGTGTCCATTAAAACAACAGAGAAGATAAGACAAGGATCAGGTCTATGTCTCAAGATTTTTAATTGCATCTGAAAAGCTCCTTTTACAATAGAAAGTAACATTTGTAGGTTTTGGGGATTGAGACATAGGCATCTTTGCGGTTTCATAGAGAGGACACCTAACAAAGGTTTTCAAACTTTCACCAAAAGAAAAGGGATGGAATGATTGCCTGGAGTAGGTGACAGGGGCCAGGCAAGATGACAGAGTCATGTATATCATGCAAGCACTCAGTGTGGGAATCAAAGCGAAATAATTCTCATCCAAACAGAGCAGGTGTGTCAGCACAGACGGAAAACTGGTCATTTATGACCACTGAGTAGTAAATACATTAAGAGTAAGAATAAGCTTTGATTCTTAATATAATTCTATATATTACATTCTGTACCTAGAATACAATATGGATTCTAAGAGCTGAAAAGAGAATTGCAGTAGAAAAAGAGATATTACAGAATCAACTAGATAGTTGAATTGCATATATTAGTAGGAATATGTGGCCTTCAATAAGATGAAATAGAAAGGATCAGTGGTTACAAGGACCTATTTGTATACGCATTCTTGTCCCTGTCACCTGAGAGCAGCAACTTCTTGTTAGTAATGAGGACATCTAGCACTTGGGTCATGATTTATATATTTATATGTGTGTGTGTGTGTGTGTGTGTGTGTGTGTGTGTGTGTGTGTATTTTACTATGAGACACCAAGATTCTTTGACTTGACTACTTCTAGGGCTGGGTGGGGAAAGTGTAAGGTGCGACTCACTGGACCATAAACAAGAAACGTTCAGACAGGGATGGAGGCATATCAAAAAGCTTAGAAACCGATCGGAGAGAACTGTTTCTGACTCGATATGGAAAAAGTTGAGCGTGGAAGTAGAGAGTGATGGTAGTGTATCATAACCTATGGAATAGAATAGGAAATCACAAATACATATTGATGCAAATGAATAAACAATGTTTGATAAGGAATGAAGCATTTACATGGTTGTAACTATAAGATATTAAATTATGAATGGTAAAAGAGCAATTTTAAGTTGGAGAAGCCCAGCAGACTCCATGGGACTCAGGGATAATGTGAACAATACTTGTAAAAGGATAAATGGAAATGATGCACAGCCTCACAGGATGTAACGACAGGAACACAACACATCCCCTGTTGGATTACCATGAAAGACTTAGAGCGTTTTAACCATCCAAGTTGAAGAGCAGTCCGTAAATCATCTGGTTGTTATACCAGTGTTATTAAATAAAGGTGAGATTAAGAAGAGTTCCATGCTGAAGTGGACTACAGCAGTGGTTCTCAACCTTCCCAGTGCTGCAACCCTTTAATACGGCTCCTCATGTTGCGGTGAGCCCAACCGTAAAATTATTTTGCAGCTACTTCATAACTGTAATTTTGCTACTGTTATGAATCATATTGTAAACATCTGTGCTTTTCCGATGGTATTAGGTGACCCCCGTGAAAGGGTCGTGCGACCACAAAGGGGTCATGACCCATAGGTTGAGAACCTCTGCATTAGACACCTATGACAGCCGACACTGAAATGATATTGTAATATGATGACACTACTTTGCAAAAGGGGTGGGTGTTTTTAGAACACTTAGTGAAATCAGAATAAGATCTGATGACTTTATGGGAGTCATGCAGCAGTGTAACCCTGTTGCTTTTGATGGCTGTGTCATGGTTATGTTGGGAAAATTTTTGTGGGTGGGAAATGTACAAGAAAGTGTTCAGAAATGATAAGGCATCCAGTCACCAACTTACTATGAGATGACTTGGGAACTATGGCGCTTTCACAACTATTCTATAAGTCTAATTATTTCAAAAATAAAATGTGGTAAAGCCACTGTCATTTTTTCATATTTGCAGCCTGCTAAGTACAAAACTTTTTAAGTATTTTATTTCAGTCATATTACATAACTTTGCTCTACCTATGTGCAATTTGTTATGAGGTTAATCAGGGTTAATATTCTAAAGCCCATAACTACATGTTCACCTTATCCTTATACTTTTCATAAAGTGTGGCTGGCACTTTTGTCACTGAGATGTAGTGTGTGTCCCTCTCCTTAGCCTAGCAGAAGCTTGTGACTTCCCCATGAAGTGTGTTAGAAGTGCAGTTATGTACTATTTAAGTCAAATATGTGCTCTGTTGCTCTGTCTATTTATCATCTATCTATCTATCTGTCTATCTATCTATCTATCTATCTATCTATCTATCATCTATCCATCAATCTATCATCTATCTATCAATCTATCTATATATCTATCATCTATCAATCAATCAATCAATCAATCTATCTATCATCTATCCATCTACCCATCAATCTATCATCTATCTATCAATCTATCTATCTATATATCTATATCTATCATCTGTCTATCTATCATCTATACATCCACCTATCTACCATCATCTATCTGCCATCTAACCATTTCTTTTTCACCCTCATCATTTTCTTCTTAGAGCTTCTCACTATGCTGAAAGATTCAGACTACCTTGGGGAACAAAATGTGTACACTCTAGCTGGCAGTCCCAGAGAGACTTCCACTCAACACCAGTATCAATCACCAGGATGATGTGTATTTAACTCCTTCAGATAACTCTAGCCTTAGACACCAAGCAGCTTATGATTAAACAAAGGAAACCAGGACATACTTCTAATAACAGCTTTGACATTATACAGAGTGTGGAAGTTCTCATTCCATCATTTCAAATGGAGAAAAGTTGGGGAAACTGAAAATTAATGATGCTCTCTCTTGGACTGAGTTCTTGGCCACAATACTTGTACTCAAAACCACCTGGTTCTATCGGGAACAGTTCAGTGGTAATTTAGATAGATTGTTGGATTCTTAGTGTGGGTTGGGAGGGGATGGAAACTTCTTATGGGCTCATGGTTAGGGGTCCCTTCTGCTCTCAAAGGCTTAACCTATCACCACCCAGATGCTATGGCAAGGCCTGAGACGGTCCTCTAGCTGTGGCAGGGAGCCTGGAATGTAACAGCTCTCACAGGAAGGCGAGTACTTTAAAGAGACATGTGTGACCCTCTGCTGAGATCAGATTGTGCCCTGCTTTAAGTTACTCCAGAGTTTGTAAAATCGCCATCTTTTTTAGACAGTGCCTTGCCACAAGAGATTCTATTTTGCAGTCACTGATTCCCTTTGAGGACGAAGGATGACTCTGCACGTGGTCAACCAACTGGCATAGACTGATACAAGACTTATTATTGGGAGCACAAAGGGTGTCTGTCATCCTATAAATTTACTGAGGTGAATTGGAACTTGAAAACTGTGCCCAAAAGCTTACAGGACACACCAGAACATAAAAAGGATCTAGACCTCACAGAAACATGGAGACCTGTATTGGGATGAGGATGGCCCTACTGACGTCTCTCTCTGTCTCTGTCTCTCTCCTCTGTCTGTCTGACTGTCCCTCTCTTTCTCTCTCTCTGTATGTTATTAATAGGCAGAGAACTCTGGACAATGCCATGGGTTTCAGTTCATCTTGGGCCACCCTGCTGTTGATGCGGCCTACTCAAATTGCTTCTTGTCTATCCTCCATTTGCCATCAGAACCTGCCACCTAGATGCCATCCGTCTGCCTGTATCTTCTTCTGGCCCTGGCCCTGCCCTTTTGCCTCTGTTGCTGGACTGATCTTGTGCAGTCTCATTGTTAAACTTGTGACCTGCAGTGACCTGCACTGGTTTCTCATTGCAGCAGCTTCTTCTTTGAAGCTTGGTATGGCTGTGGCTTTGTTATCTCCTCAATAAGGAGATAACTCATCGCCTTGGCTCCCCATCTTTGGCTTCTCAGATCTCTTTGAAACTCCTTGCCCTTTTAACTCTTTTCTATTTGTAATATACACACACACAAACACACAAACACACATACACACACACTTATTGTGTGATTATAATATGTGATCTGAGAGTTAACGCTGGTCATTGTGATAGGAATAAAAGGCACTTTGCGATTTTGTTAATATTCAATACATTCTGACATTATGGAAAGACACACCGGCATTTACCTATGTTTTTGACATAACATACTCAGGATAGTCTCCCTAGGCTGCCAGACTTTTTTTTTGATACAGTGCACTATTAGAAATAGGAGCTTCCTCTAAAATTGAATGTTGAGAGGAGGGAAGGCCTAGGTCCCGGAAACAGTCAGAGAAGAACATTTGTCTATGGAAAAATATTTATAGCTTGTCTGCTGATCTTGCAGGAGAGACTAGACTGAGATGGTGCTGATGGCTGCTGGGACACAGGACATAAGGTCTATGTCTTGTATATACCTCTGCAGGTATGAGAGGACTGCTTAGTTACATATACCTCGAACCTTCTATTTAAACTGTACCCTCATGTTCAGACTCCATCAGACTTGGAGGGGTTACTAAGTCTCTTTGTTCATCCTTCCAAAGTGGCCACATTGAATAAATTTCCTTTTTTTTTCTGCTTTTCACTATTATTGGGCTTACTGAGGATGGGTAGCCAAGTCTGGCTTGTTAGGGCTGCCAAGGCCAGACTGTGATGCTGGTAGCTGGTGACAGTTAAATATGTACACAAACAAGGTCATGGTTTGGCAAAGGGACCATGGTGGGATGCTCATCCCTCCTGCAATCTTCCTGTTTCAGCAAGAAGTGGAGTCCCTTGTCCTGGGGATGCTGGGGCTCAGTCCTGCTAATGAGCAGATGTAGCTGGTCTCAGCTGTTATAATGACCCAGCCGTCAGTCAGCCCTATAACCTCTGACCCCAATAGATGTGTGGGGTCTATTTTTACACATAACCCGGACCAAAAGTTTAACTTTCTAAAATAACACACTCATCCCTAAGCACAGGTGATTGGCAGCATGGGCCGGAAGTAGAGATGCTGATCTGAATTTGATGGAGAAAACCAGTGTAAGTTCTCATCCCACTTGGCTGCCTCATATAGGACTTTGTTTGGTCAGATGGTTACAAAGAATTAAAGATGAAAGTGTCAGCCACTGTGAGCTGCAGCTGTAAAGCCACATTAGACACCCTTGAGGGCCTGGATACGGCCACCCCAACCCCAGGATGTGTGACAACCAAGCATCAAAGAGTACTGATGAGCAACTATGTTATGTGCTGTGGGTAAGGCTGTGGATAAGAGCCACTGGTAGGGTTCAGTGAAACATAGATTTTTGTGGGTGGCAAAGCTTTTGGGGTGTCATTCATTGTCTTCAAATCCCACTCTCCTGCTATGCAAAATTGGAAGTAAGAAGTCAGTCATGAGAATTATTTAAGACAAATGTTTGAAACTTGCTTTAAAGAAAGACAATGCTTGATAAATTATTTCTATAATTATCATTGATAGTATTTTTGCTGAGTGAATTGGTGAATCACTGTCATTGACTTCTACATGGCAAAGTCTTGTTAGTTTTCATTATAAAAGAAGTTCTCTTAACTGTGTACTATCTTTCCATGCCCTGATGTAATGATGCAATGCAAGCATAGTATATGTATAGTATGTAATATTTAAGTTATGGCAGTTAAATATCCATCATCTCAAATGTTCATTACTTTCATACATTTCCAGAATTACTTGTAGTGAGGGAGCAGTGGGTGCGAGTCGTTTAGCCCTAGGGATAACAGGCTAACTGATTGTTTCTTTTGAGACAGGGCTTTACTATGTAGCCTTGACTGCCCTTGAGCTCATTATGTAGACCAGACTAGCCTTGAAACAACAGAGATCCAATCTATCTTTGCCTCCTGAGTGCCAAGTACAGCACTGCCATGCTTGACTGCTAACTAAATTCTTAAAGAGTCTTCCAAATCTATGAAACCATAATATGCACCCTCTCCTCGTGTGTGTGTGCTGGTATGCACACCTGCGCATGGTCATTCAGAGACCAGAAGTTGATGCAATTGAGTATTTTTCCTCTGTGTGACATCCTGGTTTTTGAGAGAGTCTCCCACTGAATCTGGAGCTTTACCATTCAGCCTAGGCTCACTAGTTGGGAGATTCTTTGTTCCCAGCCTTTAGCACCAGAGTTACAATGCACATACTATGACAAATGATTTTTTTCAGGTCTTCATACAGGAGCAGAAGTGCTTTCACTTAATGAGCCACCTTCCCAACCATTCTCATTTCTTATCCATGATACTTGACTCACCTTCCGAAGCATCTGCTATGATAATTCCAAATGCATTGCAGTTCATTTATTTTCCTTCACTGAGGGCATTCCACATAAGGCTCTGGAAGCACTGGGAAAGGAAGAGTCATGCGTGTGAGCACTATGGCTTGAATATGGGAACTGTCCCCCAAGCATTAATGGGTTATAGGCCTGATCCCTAGTTTGGTAGTTTGAGTAATAATGGCCCCTTAAGTTTATGTATTTGAATACTTGGTCTCTGGTTGGTGAAACTTTTTGGGAAGGATTAGAAGGTGTGACCTTGTTGGAGTAGGTTTGTAACCGGGAGGTTTCGAGGTTTTTGTCTCAATTCCTGTATCAAGTTGTAAACCCTCAGCTATTGCTCCAGTACCATGCCTGCCTGCCTGCAGCTCTGCTCCCTGCCATGATTCTAAATTTCTGAAACCAAGCCATAGCCTCCAATTAGATGCTTTGTGTTGTAGAATATTAGTTTAAGTTGTGTTACATTTGCTTATGCTGTGGAATATTTGTTTAATGATGCAAAGATAAATTATATTATTTTATGTTGCATTTATTGAGCTCTATAAAACTGTGATATTTTTTATGCCTAAAACACCTGATTGGTCTAATAAGGAGCTGAATGGCGAATAGTCAGGCTGGAGAGAAAAGTAGGTAGGGCTTGCAGGTAAAGAGAATAAACAGAAGGAGAAATCTGGCAAAGGGGGTGAGGAGCAAGAAAAAGAGAAGAAAAGGAGGATGCCAGGGGCCAACCACCCGGCCACACAGCTAGCCACAGAGTAAGGGAAGAAAGACATACAGAATAAAGAAGGTAAAAAGCCTAGAGACAACATGTAATTACAGAGAAATGGGATAATTTAAGTTAGAAAACCTGACTAGAAATAAGCCAAGCAAGGGCTGGACGTTTATAAGTAGGATTAATAGGTCTCTATGTGTTCAGTTGGGAGCTGGGTGTGGGCCCCCAAAGAGTAGAAAACAACAACAAAAAACCAACTACAGCTTTGTTTTACAAGTGGCCTTGGTCATGGTGTCTTGTCACGGCAATGGGAAAATAACTAAAGATACTTAGGATGGCGCCATTGAGAGGTCGTGGAATTTTAGAAGCCATTTCCTTGAGAAAGTCTTTCTGGGGCTGTGATTCTTGCAGATTCCTCTCTCTTTAACCCCCTGATTCATGATGTGTTTCAATCTCCAACCCTGATTCACTGCCATTGCCAGAGGTCCAAATAAATGGGACTTCTTAATCTTGGATCAGAATCTGCAGAACTGTGTGTCAAATAAATAATTTTTTTATTAACATGAGTTGGGGACATCAAGAACTCTGGGTGAATGAGCTCTGCTCTCTTTTTTTAACTGTGAGACTATGAACAGCAGAAAGCACTAAGTAGCCAGAAAGTGACAGCCTGGAAACTCTGGTTTAGGAGTTAGGAAATCCCCACAGCTGATTTCCTTGGGCTAAAACTCTGAGAGTTATGGAATTTAAGCAAGGGGCCAGATTCCAATGCCACCTGCGAGTGTGACCCCGTCTTCCTGACAGCAGGACAGTGATGGTCGGTTTATAAGCTAATCTGGTGGAGGTGGTTTGTCATAATAGTGTTGAAGGCTGTTTCCTTGAATTCTACTTTAATTCATGACTCAGGGCTGAATCAAGGGTGAATTTGGGGTGAATCAGGACAACACAAAACTAGAGCAAGCAATAGCAGAGGTGTGCCCTGTCAGTCACGGACAAGCCACAGTTTTCTGCCCTGGAGTTGCTATAGTTTTCAACCAATGGTCTCAACACCTGAGGCTTGGTGACTTTTCCAGAGCATCAAGTTATTAGACTCTTAACTGATGTGTGTATGAGAAAGATATGAGCAGTCTCATTTAATGTTGGTCTGGTTAAAAGTCACTTTTAAGCACAGAATCTTTTTGTTGTGGTTGAGAAAGGGTGGACTGCATGCTCTAATAGAGACACAGTGGCAACCCCAAACTCTGCCTATTTATTATACACAGTGGACAGTAGGAGCATCATCCCTTATACCCGGGAAGCATCTGTGGAGAACAGTCTCAAGCTAGCATCCTTGAGAACAAAATGGAGGCTGGTAGTTTCTGCACCAATCCTATATCCATCCTAAGACTAGGGGACAAGTTTGCCTAGCCTGTGGTTCTGAGTCATTGTGATCCTTGATATATTCATCTTACGATGACCAAAGTACGGAAAATAAGGGTCAGTAGAATGCTCAGTCATAAATGGGGCATTTATATCACCAAGCCACCTAGGTTCAAGAACCATCTCTCAAGAGAAGGCAGAAAGACTGTAAGAGCCAGAGAGAAACATTGTCTTCTAACAAGACAGGATTTCTATGCTCATGAGTTCATAGCAGCTGTGGTTGCCCAAACAAGACCTGAGCAAGTTCAAGCCAGTTACTATTTCAGCACGGAGCAGGGAGACCTCAGCAGTCCCAAATCTAACTGAGGAGCTTTTGACAGCCAATGGCTGCTGGAGTAGGGAGGGCCATTTCCTTCAAGGATGTGGCCTCTGGTAGGTGGACTAGGGGCCAATGGAAGCTCCCATACCCTTTAGTACATAGTGCAAATAGGACAAAGTAAATTAAAACAAAACCAAAAACGAACAAATGGCATGAAGTTTGGAGAAGGCGGGGATGTAGGAGTCAATCTAGGAGGAGTGAGGGAGAAGAATGGGGGTGAATATGATCAAAATACATCATGCAGAATTCTCAAAGAAATAATGAAAACAGCATACGCGTGACACTGCTGCTGCCTCCATCTCGTCTGCTGTTTTTCCATGTCGATTGCAGGCAAGTTCAGCTCATATAACACAAGGACAAATCTTGAAACGTTTTGGCAGGTAACCATCATACGGTGATTGTCCAGAGACCTGGAGTTCCCCTGGAACTGAGAAGTGGAGAAGAGAGGATCAATTGATTCCAGGGCACAGCTGGGAGGCACGTCACTCCAGGGCTGCTGTTTCTGAAGAAGACAGAGACTGAGCTGGGAGGAAAAAAAATCTGCTTTTAAGAGATTTCCCCCATCCCCGACTTAAAGGTCATGCATCTGCTAGTTATAAGAATGTTCTTAACCACGCAAGTTTCAGTAAAAATCAAAATCAAATGCTGCTAAGGAAACTGGTTTTTATTTTGAGCATCACCTTAGCAAATAAGGAAAATAGTAACGTGATGGGACTCAGTGGCTTGAGTTCAGTGGTATGGTAGGCAGTGCCAGGGAAACCGCAGACTGGATTTTCTTTGCTAAAGTGTGGAAACATTTATTTTAATCTTTTTTTCCTTGTCTCAAAGATGAGGCCAGAATGGTGCTGTCAAAGCCTAATTCACACGCAATTCACCCCAACAACAACAGCTGTATCTCAAATGTCAGAGCATGAAGAGACTCATCCAGGCAATATGGGAATTTTGGGGCAGTCTAGAAGGGAAACAATTTCCTGGCTGTTTTAATCTAGATACTTGATTTCTGCTTCCTCTTGGGGGAAGCTGGTGGGAAACAGGGATTCTAGAAGAGGTGGTTACAACCAGCTCATCAGAAGCAAAGTGAGAGTTCTTTCTAGAATGCTTGCTGTACTGGGAAAACAGACTAAGCAGGGATTCAAAAGTCAGTAAAGAAAAAAAAAAAACCAAAAAAGAGGGGCGGCCTTTGTCAGTTTACAGCACCAGGACTGGGGGCTGGGCTGAGTGAGACTCCTTGCTTGCTGCTTCTCAGCTCTGAGACAAATGTTGAGGTTTAGGGGGGTTGAGGTAGAGGTTCTCCAAAATGTATCTACGAGACTCCAGAGAGGTGGGGGTTCTGAAAGACTCAGGTGTCACGTGTATCTCCCACTCCCTTGTCACACTCTTATTCTCAGGGTTTCGGGCTGGGAAAGTAAAGTGACAACAGAAATCACTAAATATCTTAGCTAATGCCTAGTCAAAACTAGCACTAACTGAAATCCATTATTTTGTTTTCTGCAATATTTACTGGAGGTTTTCATTTGCAGCCATCAATGGCCACACAGTACCTTTGCAGTTAACATGTGTTGTCTGGATGACTAATTGGAGTTGGTAATAATTGTGCTCAGCATCTATTTTGGATCTGCAATGGGTGTCTGCGCTTATTGTGGAAAGCCTAGGGATGCCGCTGAAACCTTCAAGGGACCTCCACGAAAAGACTGGTATTACCACTCCCCTTTTACAAACAAGGAAACTGAGGCCCAGCATCCCTCAGCTAATAAAGGGCAGACACAGAGATCAAATCTAGGTAGTCCGATCCCAGAAGACACCTCAGCAGAAAGAAGGGGAAGCCAGTCTGGAGTGGGAGATTCTCACTCATAGTGCTGGGCACTATGTCTGGGCAATAAACCCCGGAAGAGAAGAATAGAGCCTCACACTGATTAATGAAATTAAATTGAAGACCCAGAATTGAGTCCACACAACTACAGACACCTGATGTTAGCCAAGGAAGCCAAGAACAAAAGAGAAAAGACGCCGTCTTCAGGAATTCTGCCGCATGCGGCCACCGGGTTTGGCCTGCTCCATTAGTGTTAGCTGTCCCTTCCAGTTTGCTCTTTCACCCTTCTCTCCAATGCCATCCTTTTAATTCCTTTATTCTAGTTTCTCCTTTATCTCTCCGTGACACTACTTCCCCTTCCTTGGAAGATGCTCTCTTCCCCACTGGTTTCCTTCTAGGGACCCAACCTCCGTGGCTAATCAGATTGAAACATACATATCGAAACCTTAATCTATATCTAATATCGCATATAAGAGAAAACATGATATTTTTCTTTGGGGGTTTGAGTTACTTCACTCATGATGATTTCTTTTCTAGCTTCATTCACTTATCTGAAAACTCCTTAACTTATCTTAATAACCGAATCATATCCCATTATGTAAATGTACCTCATTTTCATTTTTCATTCATCAGTTGATTGGCATTTAGGCTGCTTCCAATTTCTGGCTACTTATGAATAAAGCAGCAATGAACATAGATGAGAAAGTTGTACTATTTTGAGGCCTTTGGGTATATACTCAAGAGTGGTAAGGATGAATCTTGAGATAGATAGATTTTTAACTTTTTGAGGAATTTCCACACTGATATCCACAGTGGCTGTACCAGTTTATAGTCTCACCAACAATAAATAAATATTCCCATTTTCCTACATCCTCACCAACATGTTCTGTCATTTGCTTTAGTGCTCTGGCCATTCTAGTTGGGGTAAATTGAAATCTCAAAGTAGTTTTAATTTGCATTTCCATGATGGCTAATGATGTTGAATATTTCTTTAACTCAGTCATTATGTTTCATCTTTTGAGAACTCTCTGCTTAGTTCTGTACCCCATTTCCCCCTTAGCTCATTTGTTTTCTTGATGTCCAGTCTTTTTTTGTTCTTTATATATTCTAGATACTAACCATCTCTCATATGTATAATTGGTAAAGATCTTTTCCCATTATGTAGGCTGCCACTTTTCCTGAAATTGTTCCTATTAATTCCTACTAATTGTTGCTCCTAGTACCTGTGATAGTGGTCTTCTATTCAGAAAGTCCTTTCCTGTGTCATGAGTTCAAGGCTATTCTCCACTTTCTCTTCTATCATATTGAGCATGTTAAACCTTTCGTTGAAGTCCTTGATGCATTTGGAACTGAGTTTTGGGCATGGTGATTTGACACCATTCAGTCCTCATCAGAGAAGTTTCTTCCTGCATAGATGGGGATTAACACAGTGACTCACAACTGGACAATGTTCAGAGAATGAGGCTTTGGAACACTAAGTCCTAAATGGTATGTCTTCATCAAACACTTCCTCTCAAGACTCAAGTATCTGTATAGAAGAGAAGGCAGAAAGATTGTAAGATCAGAGGTGATGGATGACACCAAGGAAACAGTGTCTTCCTGACCCAACAGAAGTGAGGCACTTATGAACTCACAGAGACTGTAGCAACACACACAAGACCCGGACAGGTTGAAGCCAGATGGGCTCTTACACTGAAAGGAGGAAGTGGACATGGTCTCACCCCCAACCAAGAAGTTATCTGCAGTTGATACCTACTGCAAAGGGTTTTATCCAATGGAATGTCACAGGGTGTGCGTGGGGGGCTCTTTGATCAACCACAATCCAGGGTCAGAAGTAGTCTGCTAACACAAAATTGACTCAGAAGTGTTTTTGTGTACTTTTTTGTTTTGTTTTGTTTTCTTTGGGGATTTTTTTGTCTCATTGATATTTTGCCTGTTTGTTTTGAATTTTGTTTTTGAGGAGGTTTTTTTTGGTGTTGCTTCTTGCTTCTTTCGTTTTTGATTTTGTTTCTTTGAGAGAGAGAAAGTGAGCAAGTGAGAGAGCAAGAAAGCATCACAAAGTTGAGTAGGGAGGTGGGGGAGGAAAACATGCTCAAAATACATTTTATGAAAAAATTTTAATAAAAAAGAAGAAATGAATCTCCTTTGGTTGGCAAAGACAGGGGATATATCAGAAAAGCTGTGCAGAGATGGGGCAAGGGTAGAACCAAAGTCATGTTTTCTGCTGGGCCATGGCTTCCATTCATCCCTCCAATCCTCCTTTCACTCATGGGGAGAGCACGCTTCTGTCAGGAGCTCCTTTCTTCCTCCCATCACTCATGGTTAGTGTGTGTTCCTGCAGGACCTCTAACATGAAGAGGGAGAGCAGAGGAAGTCCTTGGTCAGTTGTTGTGACAGCCACCTCAGAATAGGGAAATGTTCCATTGTCTCAGAGCAGAGAGAGATGGGCACAGGTGCTCAGTTCGCTTTCTCCCTTTTATTGTCTTATTCATCTAGGATCCCAGTTTATGACACAATGCCACCCACCTTAGGGATGTCTTCCTTTCTTGGTTAAACCTCTTTGGAAATACTCTTAACAGATAAACCTACGGGTGTGACTTCTAGGTGATTATAATCCAGACAATTTGTGGATGGAGATTAACCGTCAGAAGTCCACCCTTTGTCAATCCCCTCACCCCACTGGTGACAGACAGTCTTTAATAGTTCAAGTACTATTCAAAAGTCTAGTACTATTCAAAAGCCCGAGTCTCTTCAGAAACTTAAGACAATCTCTTAACTCTAGGCAGTTGACAAATAGGTTTATACTTCTAGTATACAATGGCACAGGTTAAACAATCCATTACAAAGGAAAGGAATGGAGACATTGGCAAGGAAGATCAGATAACATAATACCAAACCCAGCAGGGTTCAGATACCAAATCCCACAACTCCACTTTTATCATCTGGGGCTCATGGTGTACCACCCAACATACTTCAACAGGCTTAGATAATGCTAGCTCTATAGTTCTTGGCACATGTGGCCTCTTTCTTGGCCCAACTCCAATCTGGGACTACAGATTTCCTTGACAAACTACCCATGTTTCTGGTATCTATCTCTAATATACTCAGGGCTCTATTGTCATAGATTCACAGACAGCCTGCTAGACAGGCCATGAAGGGAACTTGACTCTACCACACACTGAGTGGGCAATGTACACAATTTCTACCAAAGTGTCACTCTTTTTAGCTATTTTCAATGAACAGAAGTAAAAAAAGTATGTTGGTTTCATTACTGTATCTATCTATCTATCTATCTATCTATCTATCTATCTATC